>OZ012689.1:6935242-6940475 GCA_963942565.1 Maea johnstoni | reverse complement strand
AAAGAATATTCTGAGAACTATTTCGACTGAAAATTGTTGTTCGTGCTGAGTTGAACAATTCCTCGTCAATCATTTTCAAATTATTCTCTATTTAATGAGGTACAATGTATATTCAAATTATCAGACATTCTGTGCACTCCAGAATGGATTAAAGTAGTATGTTTATTTGCTGTAACTCGGGTTACAAAATCATACATATTACATATAGCATTATAATAATAACAAAAAATAACCAAAAAAGAGAACTGAAGTGAACTCTAACCATAACTAACTGGATTTACAAACTGAAATAGTTACTACAAAAAGTTACAAATAAAGAACAGAAACGGAATGTCTATGCTGCTCCTATATAAGACAGGAACCCTTACAGAGTTAAAATATCCATTACTCCAGACACACCTACTCCATGACAACCCATGTTGGCAAACACCTTTCGACTTAATCATTCTGAAAAGAATAGTATTTTACACACACGAATGTCGTCTGAATACATTTGATTAAACCCATGCTTTCAAATACCTTTCGACTTTATCATTCTGAAAAAATAATTATTTTGCACACACGAATGGATACATGTGGTTAACCCTTCTTATGCTAAGGATAATTTCATCAAAAAGTACAAGAACGCAAAGATCTTTGAAAACCATCTTAACCCTGTCATATCGGTATTCATTGGATAGCTCTCAATGAGAACTCTCAGATGAGTAACCATTTCCCAGGGTTTCAATCATTTTTTCAGATTTTTTGTATTGGTCAAATTAGCCACCAGCAGTTTCAGGGTTAAACACATTCAGTCAAACAACTTTCGACTTCTCTATTCTGAAAAGAATCATTTTTGCACACACAAAAGTCGTCATAAAATCGTTTTCAGAGCTCTTCAGCCATTGGAGGTTTTGGAACTCTTCAGCCGTGGAAGGTGTGAAAGAGAGCTCTCCAGCGCGGAGTTGCAGTAAGGCTGATGCGTGGATGACGACTACTCAGGTGCTGGTTGCCCGGTTTCCCAGGACTACTATTGTCCATTCCGGGGCGAACTCGGAATTTTTCCTGGAGAATTTTTCGTCGTAATTCGAGTATTTTATTTGCGAAGACACGTTTCCCAAGCCTTTGTATTTGAGGCGAACTGTAATAAACATCGAAAAGCATTAATTGGAAATCGTTCAATGTTTCTTATGAGTATTTTTTGTCAATAAAGTATCATTTTGAGTTTATCAAGTGCATCAAAACTTTCACCGTTCTCCTTATAATCAGACAATATGTGAAAATCTAGGCCATCGCACATTACAGGCTAAATGCATGTAACAACAGAACAATGCTTGCGCGCAAGAAGGAAAGGTATTTGACCTTTTCCTTTTTATTCAATTTCACCACCTAATTTAAGTTCGATATCTTTAATATAGCATTTTAAAAAAAGTGGCTCGAAGTTTGACACAATCACAAATGTTGAACTTTGACTTTTTTTTTATAAAGTTATGCAATTTTCAAGTTGGGGGCATTTTCTCCTTATTTCCATCAAATGTAAAAGAAGAAGTGTCTATGAAAAACTGTAGAGGAGCAAAACATTGAAAAATGAGATACCTTTTCCGTCGTATATAACTATCCCTTACATTTATAAAATATCAAGGTTCACAGTTTTCGATAGGAGCACTTTCAAAAATCACATGAATCACATGGCATTTCTTCAGTTTTTTTAACTAAATCTTACAACCTGCTTTATGTATTCTTTATCGAAAACGATCTGCCATGAATTTCTTTGCTCTTCGGTTTGTAAGTGTGGACAGGAGTTCCGTTTGAAAACACTATGCATGTTTTTTACAGTTTTTGACGCTTAAAAATCTACACCCTGCGACAGTGTATATGTGTGGTGCTTAATGTGTTCATTAACAAAAGCTCTTTCTGGCAATATATACTTTGTATAGGTTGATGAGTGAAATAAAAGCAGGGCACAGGAAAAGAGGGTCAAAAATAACCTCACAAGCTACCCATTAATACTTAAGCGTTCCTCCAGAAATTGTCGTCTGGATCTAAGATACTTTTGACTGAAACTTTTGAATTGAGGATAATTTTACTAAACATTTGAAGGAAAGTTGTTGGTAATGTTCTGATCAGCGTTTCTCAAAAAAGGTTAAAATATTTTGCCAATCATGCTTTAAGAAGAAAGATTTCATCAAAATTGTCAGGCTGTTGTGGTTTCTGTGAGTGTTACTGGGTTAATGAAAGTCATATTACCAACCTGTGTTCATCTTGGCTCTTTACCCAAGTCGTTCTCTTTTTCCAAGTTGTTCCCATTATATTCGTGTGTAGATTGAAGTCCATCGAAGTTTCGTAGGTCTTCTAATGACTTTGCACCAATTTCATGTGGTAACGTAGGTCTACAAAGTAAAAAGCGTGCTATTTTTGAAAGATACAGTATGTCAATGTGCTTGATTAAAAATCCACTTCCCTGACTTTGTATAGGCAATGGTACAACGAGAATGAAGAAAAAGGAAGAAAATATCTTCTAAATTGCATGTACCTCTATGAGAAGAACAAGACTAACTGGATACTTATACACTGTAACATCTTAACACTTATAAATGTATGATTGATAATTGCCTTTTTAAACCAAGGTTAATGTTATCATGTTTTCTGTTTTCTGTTTACCAAAGAATAATTTGTACGTGTATGATTTTGTAAAAAAAAACACAAGTTTATTCAGTCAATAAACATACGATTGCAATACAACGTGTGGCTATGCATACATTCATTTTTGTCTCACAGACACAAACACGAACGGACACACGAACGTTTAAAGGAAAAAGCAACATATGTGCAACTCAACATAATAGGCCTCACTACATGTACCTCCATGTTTGATATTTGAATTTTAAAATAAAATTAAAAAGACAAAACATTTCACACATTCGAAATACGATAGAACAAACAACTATGTAACAGGTACAAAATAAATGAAGATCTAACCCTTCTGTTGCTGGTGGCTAATTTGGCCAATACAGAATGATGCAAACATCCTTAAAATGACTGAAACTTTGGTACATCTAAGAGTACTCGCCGAGAGCTATCCAATGAATCCCAACATGGCAGGGTTCAGATAGTTTTCAAAAATAAATGCTTCCTTGTTCTTTGGATGAAAGTAGCCTTAGCATTGGAAGGGTTATCTGCTGAACATAATGACTAAGTTAAACATCGATACACGTACTCCAAACAAAAACTAGTGAAAGAAAAACTACAAAACCCAATTTCGCAGTTGGGATAAAGTAGAAGGTAGTTATATTGTATTGGAAAGAATACCATACGAAAAGCATGCATACGACTCCGAGGACAAATGTCTTTACTTACCTTTCAATTATATCTGTATCTTGGTCTAACGATTTTGCACTATCTTGTGGAATCTCCTTCAACATGGCGCCATCTAGAAAAGACAATGACAAAATGATCATTTTTAGATAATGAATGAGCTGAAGTTTAAGTGGTACAGGCAGTCTCAAATAAATCGAACTCTAACGGACCGGAAACTTTGTCCGAGTTAATAGGTATAAATCATGAGTATAATTGGTTAGTTCAAACAGTGAATTGTGAATCATTCGGGTCCAGAGATTTTGTCTGAGATAGACGACACTCCGAAGTTTGAATGTGTTGCCTGTAAAACATATACTTCCCGACGTCAATACCAAGTTAGTGTATCGTTGAACCAGAAGGTTACATCCCCTTTCATTAGTACGACGCCTACATACCCGCCAAAGACGCCAGCAGGTTAGTCGCCATATTCCTAAACCCTTATGCCGCCTGTGGCTAATTTTTCAATTAAAAACAATACAAAAAACCTGGAAGTGATTGAAACCCTGTCACGTGAGTATTCATATGAGAGTACTCAATATATATGGGAGCTTTCCAATGAATACCAACATGACAGAGTTTAAATGGTTTTTAAAATACTTTGCACCCTTGTGCATTTGACGGAGGTAGCCTCAGCATTGGGAGGGTTAAGACTGGGCAAACTGGTTTAAGTTGATATGTTTTGTCCAATATTATTTAGTCCACCACCAGAATATTCTATCTATAACCGAACAAAACACGCCTGACAACCTATTTCCAAAATAGAAATCGATTTGCTATTACCCATTGTTAAATACGCAATTATTGCGCTTTCTACGATAGTCGAGTGGTCTAGGGTATTGCTATTGACCACTCACATTCTAGACTTAATGACCACTCGAGACGTGGAATCCTACTCGAGACATTGTAAAAATTTGCCAGTGATTTTGTTTTTTCCTGTGTACTCAGGTTTCCTCGTCATTTGCAACATGGTAGTTAGTCACCATTCAGCCGTAATTTGGCAAATAAGTCACGAATCACGGAGTGCCAAAATCAAATGCACTTAAAATTTGCAATTGGTCATTGCCGTCAACGCGTTCTTTCGTTGGGATCTGAAGTTCAGTCTGCAAGGCCTTTTTGTAAGCTTCGTTTGTGACAGCTTGCACTTTAGGTGTTGCATACATGTACAGGTAGGTTTTGTTATTTTCGCAAAATTTGGTATTCACCGCATTAGCAAATAAACAGTAAAACATCAGTTAATACCCAGTGTTTATGCGACCATGACCATGATGCAGTTCGAAGAAAGCTGGAATAAATTATATGATTCTTTGAGGCACTTTGAACATGGATATTGAGATACATGTATTTCCCCCTTTTTTAATTTTGCTGTCACAAGCTTTCAGCATTTGTATTCCCGTTTGTATTGTCATAAACCTTATTCATTCTTTGAGGATTATGTAATTACCTATGGTTGAAATACAATATGATGACGCACATGTACTTATAGATCAATAAAAATCATCTATTTGAAAGTTTTAAAAGTGTTTATGCGATTCCTTTGATGTTGAAATGTTTTTAACCTATTAACATTATTATGTAGTGTTCGCATGTTGGAAAGATTTAGAACATAAATTATCAAAAAATATTTGAAGAGAGATAGTTAAACTCATTAGTAGAAATAACTTTCAATCAGATGTTTCTCAACATTGTGGTTTTCTATCAATATATTTGCATACTTTAGTAATTCAGAACATATGTATGTTCCATACGCAAATGAGTTGAAAGGGGTATTTGGAATTTTGATCTTAGTCATTTTTTCTCTATACTGCGGCGAAGACGTGTCAAGTCAGTTGTAAATAGTGGAGGAAAACGGAGTACCCGGCGAAAACCACCGACTAACACCATGTCACTCACTTTCTTA
>OZ012689.1:6872742-6930242 GCA_963942565.1 Maea johnstoni | reverse complement strand
TGAAGCAAGATATTGGACTCTATCAAGAGTGTCCAATATCAAGAGTGTCCAATATAGATGAATGTGTAGTCTACTGAAAATTGAGCAGGGCTACAATAGTATTTGACTTGGTGGCGCGACTGGCTACAAGAAAAGTGACATTTTAAGATCATGTTGAGGAGTACAGGAATATGATCAGCTGTAGAACACCATTTGACACTTCAGTTAAGATAGGGCTATACGATCTTGGGTGAGGCTATGGCAATTTAAAAACCAGAAGCCCTGCAGTCTCCCAGAATTTTTAACCCAAACATGACCCCCCCCCCCCCCCCTAGAATCTCAAATTAAACAAGCATCAATCCCCACATTTGTTGTACCTGAATCCATTGACACCTCAGCTAGAAAAGACTAGTGTGGTTCCAAAGTTTAAGCTGACTTCACCTTCACTCTGTTCTCCATATACATGTGAAACAATTAATTATTTTATGGTGGACCAGTATAGATATGATATGATCCATAATAAGTCCTAGGTAGCATGTCACATCAACCTATTTATGTTGATAGTTCCTCCACTGATGTGTCTTAATGATTGGTAATCCTTTAGAAAATACCTCTAGCATATAACACTAAGATCATAAAATATCTAGAAGTTGTAGATTCTCTACCTGTCGAGTGCTTTTCCTTGGGGTAATCTCATCAGCACACCTTTCAGGGATGGGTTGAACCAACTTAGCACAGCGCTTGATTGCTCTATTTATTTTAGTTATGTCAGTAAATTTTCTATAACATGCCATGTAACCATCAGCACATTTATAACCAGCTGCATATTCCACAGCTGAAGAACAATTTTTCTCTGCAATTTCTCTCTCTACACCATCTAAATACCTCCATTTCTCTGCTGAGTCTTTAATTTTTTGTAGAGTTTTGTCAGAAGTCTGTAAAATTGGACCATCTTCTTCAATAACAACATGTATACAGCAGCCCATGTGGGCTGCCATCTTTGTTGTGATCTTCATGGCATCTGATTGGCTGATACTGCCAACATAGTGACCCGCCACCTATTGCATAAGTTGCAAACTAGGGCACAGGGCTGACATCATATGATTTCATGGCATCTGATTGGCTAATACTGCCAACATTGTATCCCGCCACCTATTGCATAACTTGTGAACTAGGGCCTATCTATCTGTCTTTTAAGGGCTAAAACACAAAAATGTGCAAGCTAATAGGCAGGAAATATATGAAAATAGTTTTAATAATACATAATCTTGCCTATTTTATCAAAACTAAGTTGCCCCACCAAATTTGCGACGACTTGACAACTTAGAGATTTTGGCCCATGGCCTAGATGGCAGAGTGGTCTAAGGCGTCGTCACTGACTGCTCGCTGTCTCTCGCCACTGAGGGCCTGCCCTGATGGCCGAGGGATCTAAATCATTGCCACTGACTGCTCGATGTCTCTCACCACTGAGAGCCTGCCCTGAAAGCCGAGTGGTCTAAGGCGTTGCCACTGACTGCTCGATATCTCTCATCACTGAGGGCCTGCCATGAAAGCCGAGTGGTCTAAGGCGTTGCCACTGACTGCTCGATATCTCTCATCACTGAGGGCCTGCCATGAAAGCCGAGTGGTCTAAGGTGTTGCCACTGACTGTGCGATATCTCTCATCACTGAGGGCCTGCCATGAAAGCCGAGTGGTCTAAGGCGTTGCCACTGACTGCTCGATATCTCTCATCACTGAGGGCCTGCCATGAAAGCCGATTGGTCTAAGGCGTTGCCACTGACTGCTCAATATCTCTCATCACTGAGGGCCTGCCATGAAAGCCGAGTGGTCTAAGGCGTTGCCACTGACTGCTCGATATCTCTTATCACTGAGGGCCTGCCATGAAAGCCGAGTGGTCTAAGGCGTTGCCACTGACTGCTCGATATTTCTCATCACTGAGGGCCTGCCATGAAAGCCGAGTGGTCTAAGGCGTTGTCACTGACTGCGCGATATCTCTCATCACTGAGGGCCTGCCATGAAAGCCGAGTGGTCTAAGGCGTTGCCACTGACTGCTCGATATCTCTCATCACTGAGGGCCTGCCATGAAAGCCGAGTGGTCTAAGGCGTTGCCACTGACTGCTCGATATCTCTTATCACTGAGGGCCTGCCATGAAAGCCGAGTGGTCTAAGGCGTTGCCACTGACTGCTCGATATCTCTCATCACTGAGGGCCTGCCATGAAAGCCGAGTGGTCTAAGGCGTTGCCACTGACTGCTCGATGTCTCTCACCACTGAGGGTCTGCCATGAAAGCTGAGTGGTCTAAGGTGTTGCCACCGACTGCTAACTGTCTCTTACCACTGAGGGCCTGCCTTGAAAGCTGAGTGGTCTAAGGCGTTGCCACTGACTGCTCGATATCTCTTATCACTGAGGGCCTGCCATGAAAGCCGAGTGGTCTAAGGCGTTGCCACTGACTGCTCGATATCTCTTATCACTGAGGGCCTGCCATGAAAGCCGAGTGGTCTAAGGCGTTGCCACTGACTGCTCGATGTCTCTCACCACTGAGGGTCTGCCATGAAAGCTGAGTGGTCTAGGGCGTTGCCACTGACTGCTCGCTGTCTTTTACCACTGCCCGGGTTCGAATTTCAGCCGTAACCTGTGAGCATATTGTCAGTATCAATTGGTTTTGCGGGCTACTGCGGTTTCCTCCAATACTAACAACTGGCTAGTCACGAATTGGCCTAACTATGATAAATAAGACGATAATCGAAATTATAAATTCTAGATATAGTGTGGTGAGAGAAATAGAAGGAAATGAGGATGTTGGTATCTAACGAAAAATACTTAACACATTCCAAGGGAAATAGACCTGATGCCTTGTCAGATCAGGAATCATTTTGATGTATGAAATTTTAAGCTTATTGCATGAAACTGGGATAATGAAAATACTACTGCCCACAATGATTAAAATCTACACTATTTTGTTTTATAGTAATAGGAAACTGTTTGTCATGTTTTGGTCACGTTTCCAAATATCAAAAAAAGGGCGTATCAAAAGGACGGTGAATAAGAATACCTCACAACTCAACGTTTCATTAATCCAGAATCCGTTTCACGTTCGTACTTGTTAAATTATTTTGTTCTATTCTTTTTGAAAAGGGCTATTAAAACAAAGGGTAGGTTAATTCATCAAAACAACTTTCACGTATCACTTTCATGCATGACAGTTTTAATGATGCTTTTTTAAATTGCTTGCACATTGTATGTGCTTTGTTGTCGGAAAAAGGCTAATACATATCAGGCGTATTCATCTTAACAAGTTTCACGTATCACTTTAATGTAAGATATTTTTTTATTGAAGCTTTCTCAATTGTATGTTTCGTTGTTAAAACACTAATAAAAGACAGGGGTAGGTTTGTTCCATGCATGACAATATCAGTGATGCTTTTTCAATTGTTTTCACATTTTACGTGTTTTGTTGTTGGAAAAAAGGCTAATAAATGATATGGAGTAGGTTTGTCCATCAAAAACAACTAATATACGTATTACTTTCATGCGTGAAACTTTTTAATGCTTACACATTTTGTGTGTTTCGTTTCATTGTTGGAAAAAGGCTAATAAATGCTTTGGGGTAGGTTTATTCATCAGAATATCTTTCATGTATCAATAGCACTACTCTCAATGTTACAACGAATTGGCCTGAATGAATGGAGGCAATACAGTACATTTATTTAATTCCTGCACCAGTTGACCGGACGTCTGCTAGTGCCCGGTTGTAAAAACACCAATTGGTAACATGTGAAAAAATAAGTCAAGCACACCAATGTCCCGTGTAGCTTGCGAATCAAAGCTACGTTCAGTTGTGAGGTCATCCATGTATCCATGCCCAGGAAACTGGGTGGCAATCGGACGTGCGGTCGTGTATTATGCCCGGGCTGCCCACGCATTTAGTGCAGTAATTAAATGTCTCTAATGTAAATGTCTCTTTCGGAATAAGAGACAACGAAACCTATGACAATTGCGATGAAATTGAAATTATATCCCACCTCCTTTATGACTGCAATCGGGCCTCAGAAATTTGGCAGGCAATTAGAAGATGGCTAGAGGGAATATCTCCAAATGCAATGTACTTTGACAAAAAATCAGTCCTACTTGGTAACTGTAAAAATGAGGTTATAGTCAACTATATAATCATGACCACCAAACACGAGATTTACAAAAGCAAATGGAATAAAGTAAAATTGAATCTCATTAAATTAAAACACATTTTCATGAGCCAAATGGATTTGGAGATACCTAGGCACAATCAAAAATAGCCTGCCAAAAGTTCTGGGAAAATGGTCCCCGGTTTTGAACCATCTTAGAAACCTATAAACAAACTGGTCTCATACCCTCTACATACTCACAAGAACATGTGTAAGTACTACAAAAATCTAATGAATACTTTGCCAACGCCTATTGATTGACAATTTGTACTGTATCAATGACTTATGTGAAAAGGAACAATAACATTATTAAAAAAATGTCGCTAATGTAGCTGTGATCAGCTGTGGACAGCGAATTAAAACAACTTTCACGTATCATTTTCATGCTTGACAATATGTTATCATTGAAAAGCACAATATAAAACTCCAGTGATTCAGCTGTTTCGTAAACCTATCCGAGATCGTGTTAATGAGGTATCTTTGCTGCAGGTTTAATTTCACGAAATTCGCGCTGTGTGGAAGTGCGCGAAAACAATCCATAGTGAGCAAATTAGCGCAGCTAGTTGGCTTTTTCTGACGGTGGAAATGCGCAAATATTTAGCTGCCCCAAATGCTTTAGAATCGCCAAAGCGCCAACATTTCTATACCCTAAATTCAAAAATGTCAACAGCAGCAACAAAAATGCTCAATTGAAAATGTTCCGGAGAGGTTGCTTGTCATTGACCTTTTGTGATGCAAACTAGTATTAAAAGGTCGTATCTTAAACCACTTCAAATTGCAGCGCCGAAAAAGGAGCCGCCATTCATGATTACTTAAAAGTAACTTGATAGCCTTCGTGTAGGTGTCGTACTAAATGATATGCAAGGTGACAGATTGATTGCCTCTGCTCGGCCAGAATCCTTTTATTAGCCTTTGCATTAGAGAAAATATTGAAAACATGTAGAATGTGAGGGATGAAAAATGGTTATCCATCTATCGAGTTGTTAAGAATGCATATATGTAATTATCACCTGCTCTGCTGTAATTCTCTATGCTGATTGGTCAATAGTTGTTAGACCTGGAGCCGTTCACACTTTGTAGATTCAATATCGAATGGCAGAATTCAATATTACCACTTGGGCAACAGCCTCGTTCTGACCTCCAAAGTTATTTCAATTTTTTTGGGATGTATTTGTTATTTTTCTTAGCATGAAAGAGCAGGTTGGATAGCAGGCCGGATTGCACTTTCAAACAGGGTGTAACTAATAATATATATAGTATACCGGTACATAAGAATATACATAAGAATATACATATTCTCATATACCGGTATACTATTTGACCTTTCTATAATTAAGGTGCACAGTCATCTTGTATGCAACTTCTACGTTCTATTGAAAATAAGCAAAGAAGTTATCCTTATGCATGCTTGCATGCTTGCATGCATGCATACATACGTACGTACATACATACGCACGCACACACGCACGCTCATATAGGTATGCATAATTTGCGTATAGTTGCGATATAAGGCCAACACACTCTTAACATAAATTGGTTGATAAAAGCTTGGTTCACAATTATGGGGAATTGGTTCAATTGTCTTGTTTTTCAAGCGTGGGAGTTGTATATCAGGTTAATGTTCACGTTCCCAATTATCAGAAGGGCATATTAAAAGGGGATCGAATGAGATACGGCACGTGATTAAGCAAGTACTCGGCAGTAGCGTGTCTTGACAAAATATGATATAGAAACACAGTCTCTTATTGTAAGCTGACCGTGATTGTCAATTCTCACTCACGAGTGAGAAAGGTGACGTCGCCAGTGGAGTGCTTTGACAAAATAGGATCTAGGTACGCAGTATCAAATACTAACCCACTGGCTTATATTTCGTCAAGATGACAAATATGCTTTTTTAAAACTTCGGTCCGCATTTGATAGTGGGAAATTAACTCTAGATACCCCGGGGGGGCACTTGGGTATTTAGTGGGGTGCATACGTTCGTTATCAAAAGTAAAAAATACCCCTAGAGCACTGATTTCTGGCCAAAAAAGCACCCTTATTTTAATAAAACGCTGATTTTTTCCTCTAAATAAACACCCCTTCTTTTATCAAAACACTGACATTGGATGAACGGGAACACGTATTTTAACTTAAGATTTTATAATCCTCTGCTTGTTTAGCTAGCAAGTGGCGGCAGCAAACTCGTAAGCCCTGAGTCACTTCGGGAGTCACTCGGCGTCAGAGCCGCGTATATTTCGTGGATTGTAAGGGGATTTTGACCCCCATACTTCGTACCTGGGTACAAAAAAGTACCCTTCTTTTACAAAATCGCGGACATGCGGAGGTCTTAAAAAAAGACCCCTTCTTCCGCGAAATACGTAACGAAGGTGCGGCCCCCCTCTGTACCTGAGTGCCCCCCCCCCCCCCCCGGGCTAGATACCAACTTGCTCCGCAACTTGCTAGAAAGCCTCTTCTATATTAGAACTCAATAAAGAGGGAAATAGAAGGGCCCTAGAAAGTGGTCATTTTCACATTAAATCTAAAAAAATCGAAAAACTGTCACGGAGCGATTTTAAGCAATAATTTCAAGATCACAAATGATGGGTTTTTTTCTTTTGATTTTAATACAGATTTGGTAGTGGGAAAATGTCTAGAGAAATACCACCTCATCGCCAATGACTGGAGTATAGAGTCTGGCGTGCGCATGTATGAACTCCCCGTAATTAGCCACGCCCACGATTCGTTTAACCCTACGTTCCACCTACACCTCATTATTTATATTTTTCTTTTAAAAAGATAGGCATGAATGCAATAACCCCGTATTACTCTTATCAATAAAAATAAGCCTGTGTGTGTACGATTTGCGGCACTCAATATATATTCTAGTCTTCTCAAGTAATATCCGGCTGACTCCGTTCATCTATATACCTGATTGTATGTATGTATGTGCCTCTATTGATCGAAATATATCATTAAAGGAATATATATATATATAGACATGAAACAACATAAAAGTACAAATCTCCTTGTGTAGTGGAGTGGATACGTACAGCAAATATTAACTTATAGACAAGAAACATTGAATGAGCAGAGTAAGTCAGCTCTATATTCTTGGAAAAGCTAATGATCAGTAATCCTCAAGTTAATCACCTTTTTCTACGGCCAGGTCTGTTATCCTATTCAGTCCTGTACAATTCACATTTACTAGCCAATGCCTGCTCTATCTCGTGGGACTAGTTTGCACATCTTATATATTTGTCTCCTCATGGAAAGGTTTTGAAAAATATAAAACGAATAGAGGCCGAAATTATCCCATTCTTCCTACTAAACCATTCTCTGAGAAATTGTCCTCAGGAATACAAGACCTGAAATAATAGGTGCCCATTTGCAGTGGCCTTCCCTGATAGCCGAGTGGTCTGAGGCGTTGCCATTGACTGCTCCCTGTTTCGCACCAGTATGCGGGCTCGAATCCCGGCGGGGAAGTGATAATGTTACCAGTGACTTGAGGTGAGGCTGTGGTTTTCGCCGGACACTCCGGTTTCCTCCACTACCTACAACTGCCTAGTCACGGATTAAACTAATATGGAAAAAGAGTGACGATAATCGAAATTCCAAATCCTATTTCCATTCTATATATCGCATTCGGATTACGTTTGCCGCACCATGGGACCAATGTGGAACGTTATGCGTTTTACGAATACGAACAACTTGAAAGTCTTCAAAATGCAGGGTTTACAAATTATGGATGTTCTCTCTCATATTCAAAAAGTGGCATAATGGAAGGTTAGCATCAAAGAAAGACTGTTCTTCAATGTAGATAATATAATTATTTAGAGATGTTATTAATGAGCTTACTATATTCAGTTCGTTTTTCTATTATTCACAGTTTATATATCCTTTGCACTAATTCCTTAATTGTATTTGCATGATTTTGCATCGTACCTTTACAGACACGTAGAATACAAAGATGCAGTTCAATTTGACACATCCTTTTGTCAGAGAGCTAAGAAGACTTTCTATCCTGTTTTAGGAGTTTAAACAACATTTCATTAACACTTTAATATTTTCTGTTCAGTTCATACAAATGATTCTTTGTATTTGTACTTTCATGACATATCGTTATGGTCAATTCGCAATACAATACAATTACGTTTGTATTGTTCTGTATCGTACAGATGCGTACAATTACGTACAATAGAATATAATACAATACAATACAGTACAATACAATCAGTACAATGCATATCGACTTACCTGAACAAGACACGAAAAGGTGTAGGAAGAAGCAGAGTAGAAACATAGCAAGGTAAGTATGCATGCTGAGTCCCATTCTCATTTCGAGCACCATTTCTTTCTCGCTGTCTCTCACTGACGGGAGACCCAAGGTATAACTTGGGAAGACCAGCCCGTTTCCCCTATATCTACTTTCACAGCGCATGCGCATGGCGAATTTGGGACAATTACATAAGAGGTATGGGATCGGTTGGCGTAATCAAGGAAATACAATACCATATTGGCATATTGGCACTCTTGACTGTGTACTCAAAAGCAAAAAGGTGCGTCATTTTGGGAATGATTGCGCATGCGTGTGGGCGTGACTGCGTTGTAGGTAGCTTGTAGGTAGGTTGGTGGAACGTAGGATAAGACGAATTGTGGGCGTGGCTTACGGGGAGTTAATTGCGCGCATATTATCCCCTATAGTATAGGGGATAATATGCGCGCAATTAACTCCACAAATATACCAAAGTAATGGTCGAGGAGGTGGTGTTGTTCTAGAAATTCTCCCACTATCAAATCTTTACAAAATTCAAAAGAAAAAACGTATTTGTTATCTTGACATTATTGCTAGAAGTCGCCCTTTGTCTTTTTTTTTAATTTTATGTGATTTCACTCTTTATTTAGTTTTAATATAGAAGGGGCTTTAGCGAGTTTGAGAGCAAGTTGATAGAGTAAATTTCACATTTTTAAATGTGGACCGAATTCAAGAGAAAAACAAAAAACATATTTGTCATCTTGACATTATTTTTAAAAGTCGTTCCATGCCACTTTTTCGAATTTTTGTTATTTATGTGAAAAAATGGAAGGCGAAAATGATCAATTTCCAAAGCCTCACAACTGAACGTAGCTTTGATTAGAAATCTACGTGGGTTATTGATGTGCATGGCTTATTCTTTGACATGTTATCCATAGGTGTTTGTTCAACCAGGCACTGGTAAACGTCCGGTCGAATGGTGCAGGAATTAAATGTATGCACTGACTATTCCAACTCTTAAATCATGAGCCACTTCAAGACGATAATACATATTGAGAATCCTGACATTTAAGGGACGTACCACTGAAATGCTTTTTGAATTGTAGGATTTTCATTTTTTTTAAATGATGTTGAAAGTGAATGGATTATATAATAATTTAATATATGCGATAGGATCTTGAGCAATTCTTAGATGTTTATTTCCAACTCTAAAATCGATTTCAAGGCAAAGAAACATAAAAACCATTTCATATTATCAATATGCTCATTATACAGGCAATCTCACACCTTTACTGGTACACTCAATTGTGAAGAAGGGAGAAGGTAATACATCCCTGAAAAATATAATGTTAAAATGGGCTGGCAAGCAAGTCTATAAAGTACTGCAAATCATACATTTTAGATTTCTTAATTTTTCTTCCTCAACCACTGAGAGTGCAAAATCTTTTAAAGAAATAAATCAAGTGTGATAATGGGTCAACGCATTGGCCACATTGTGCAAGTTCGAAAAAATGCCCAACAAGATTGAGAGCTTTGACGTAATCAACTCTAAAGAAATACTGCTAGAGAAATATGTGACAAATGTCGAAGAAATATTGATCATTGCCCAGTGTGCACAGAGCATCCTGTGCACACTCCACCAGAAGTAGAGAGATCTGAAGTTATGAAAGAAGTTATGAAATAGTGATATGTAATAAAACGTGAAAGCAGAACGTTTTCTCTAATCTCTGTGATATAAATGTGAAGTAGTGGTGCAGTTTTACAATTTTGCCTGAAAGACGTGCCTTTACAACACTCACTGATTAAGAACCATAGAAATGCTCTAGGAAACATGTTTTACGTGGATTCCTTGGAATCAGTTGTTATATAGTTGCTTATAAATGCTACCTTTCAAATAAGACATCCCCCAAACAAACCTGTCATCTTCAGCTTATGGCTTACAGAAGTTAAAAAGTAACAGGCATAACAGCTACATATATATATATATATATATATATATATATATATATATATATATATATATATATATATATATATATATATATATATATATATATTCATATATATATATATATATATATATATATATATATATATATATATATTCATATATATATATATATATATATATATATATATATATATATATATATATATGTACATATACATACATACATACAAATATATATATACACACAATATTGCTGCCAGCTGTTTGTAAAATGAAAGTGATAGTGTGATGATTACACAAACCTCAATATCTATGAAGCAAATCTTAAATTGCAAAGGTCACCCACCCATAATATTACAAGATTCAGAAAATAAAGAATGAATCAATGATGTATATTAAGATTTTAATATATAAGGTAGCTTTAATCTGCTAACTATCTCACTGACAGAACAAAGTCTGGGCAAAATAGTTCAAACTTAGTTGTGTCCGTTACCTCATAGTGCACACTTCTTGGATATATTCAAACCAATGTGAATACTGTTCAATAAAATAAAAACACACACACAGAAAACATCTTTAGTCTTGACAACTACGGAAACCCCATCTTTTTCTCCTTGCTTAAGTAAATAAAAGTACATATCTTGGACGGTAACAAACAGTAATCACTGGTGGCAACAAACATGCCAAACTTATCTGTATTATCTTAATTCGGATTAAGTGTGAAGATCAGGATAATGAAAGACCAGTTCTCACTAGAACCTGCACCATTGCTTTGAGGGTGTTGTCCTGATACCAATCTAGCAATATAACTGTCTACGTTTGACCTTGCTGCTGGGTACAGTGCTATGGAATGTACTGGATGAGTGTAATGAAAGAGTATCATTACGGGTTTCATATTTTTTATTATTATTTGGACTGGCAGGACTAGTTACTGGTATGACCAGTTACTAGTGCTGCCATCTATATGTGGTTTCACCTAGACAGGTTTAGTATCTATTTTTAGTGTCTTCTCTAGTAGTGGAGATTCACTTGGAGAAGTCACATGATCTCCTCTGGGTATATTGACAGGGTGCTGTGTCACTAACTCACTCAGCACATGTACAGCCTTACAGCAAGAGGGTTCTAAGGGTTATCTACTTAAAGGTTTCAAAGAGGTAAAGTGTCTTTCTTTGTTACTTGATATTTCTTCCTCAATTTCTTAATGTAATTTTATATGCTGTATTTGGTATGCTGTATTTGAGATATTTACTGTGTTAAAATAAGTGAATTTAGATACTTAATGTATTTGAGAGTTATGATACTTTATACTGTGAAACTGAGTTTTTGTATCTAATTGTATTTGTAGTTTTCACGGAACAACTGCGTATGTTTGCTGGTGCAAATAAAAGTTTCTGTTTGTGACTACGAAGCCGGTGTTTTTCTGCTGTTTCCTGCCCTCCTGCCGTAACAATGAGATTCAAAACCTCTCCCCGTTTCTGGGAGTATGGGCAAATTTGTTATTCACATTAAATATTGTCTTAAAAAGTAGGTAAAATCTTTAGTAATGGTTTGAACATATGGAAATTCTGACTTTTTAAATGCCACCCTGGTTAAACAAGTTTGATTAAGTAATGATACATGAATGGTCTGTTTTAAATGATGTGCATAACACGTCTTCAACTTCCTGCCCTCCTGCCGTAACAATGAGATTCAAAACCTCTCCCCGTTTCTGGGAGTATGGGCAAATTTGTTATTCACATTAAATATTGTCTTAAAAAGTAGGTAAAATCTTTAGTAATGGTTTGAACATATGGAAATTCTGACTTTTTAAATGCCACCCTGGTTAAACAAGTTTGATTAAGTAATGATACATGAATGGTCTGTTTTAAATGATGTGCATAACACGTCTTCAACTTTGCAACACATAACACATATTTCATTTGTTTTTGAGTGGTCCCTAAGGCAAGACAGCCTAGATAATCTTAATTGTGCCTGACCAAAATAGTATTTTGATTGTTGTATTTTGCATCCTTCCCGTTCATAATGTTCTTATTTGCATTGCAAAAGCAGCACATGTAAAGACGCAGATCTGAAAAGGGAACTATGTGGTTAATTAACGTGACTCCTTTTTTTCCTCCACCCTGATTTTTTTTAACTATTCATCAAAAACGTGAGTCATGTTTTTAAATGGAGCTCCTATCCACAGTCATGGACCAAGGACCATGATATCTCGCAAATGTCACAAATGTGGGGGGAAATCAATACGAAGGGAAAGGTATATCATTTTGTTGACTTTGTGTTCAGTTCAGATATGTGTGTAGACATTTGTTTCAGCATTTTTGTTGAAAATGAAACACAGGTTCTTTCTGCTTCTATATTGCCTAACTTTAACTGAAACTCCTCCTAAAACTCCACAATGTCTTCTCATTCCAAAGGCGTGATGCAAGGGTATAGAAGACCCAGTCACCAAGCCTTTTCCTGTATTGTGTAGTCTTTGTTGTAGGTTCTTTGTCATAGTCCTTGTGCTTGATTAACTGATTAGAATCTCCTGATTAACTGATTAGAAACTACCGCAACTGTGAGAAAGTACGTACATCCTTGCTTAGATATTCACACATTCAATCCCTTTCCTGTTATGCAGCCAGTGCAGGTCTCTTACAAATGATGGTTTGTTGAATTAGATTCCTATCCCTTATAATCAACTCATCAGATCTATCAGCCTCAAATGAAGCCTGTCACAACAGCCACATTCTGTCACGACGGCACACGTTGCCGTCATGGCCCGCACATGTGGGCACACATATTAGCAATCCTGTGGAATCGCATGCTTTGGAGTCATGCAGGCATCGTCATACCACTTGGTGACGTTAATTAGATTCCTTTCCTTTATAATCAATTCCTCAGATCTATTAGCCTCAAATGAAGCCTGTCACAACAGCCACATTCTGTCACGATGGCAACGTGTGGGCATATGTACTAACTACTCCTCACCCTTTGTCTTCTTTGTCTTTACCCCCACAAAATATCAATCAGTTACCCATCCCAAACCGAAAAAACACTCCACTCTCCCAATCTGCTGCCAAGCGACCACCCAAACCACTTCTAGTAGTTCAATATATTTGAATAGAAATATCCATCCGTTGAAAAACATGAGCAGAAGAAAACCCCAAAAAGACTCCCTAGGCACCCCCTACAGCACCAGGGCACGTTCTGCGGACCAAAGCAGATCACAATGCCATCACTGTCTCCGATATAATAGACGACATTATGTCTGACTCTATTGAGAACCCAACCCCCAAATCTGATCAAAATAGCCCTTTGACTATTGGCCTAATGAAAGAGCTGATAAATAAGCTTGAATCCAACATAAATGCTCGTATTGATTCAAAAATCGACGAGGTTAAGGAAGATGTAGGCCAATTAAACACCCAGGTAGAAAAGTTTGGAGACAACTTTGACGATATGCAACAGCGTATCAGCAATGTTGAAGACAAAGTAGAGGATGTAACTAAAGTAGGCACTGAGTTAAAATCTTTCAGGACAGACTGGGACAAAGCTATCTCCCAGATCAATCTTGATGCCAGTAGGGCCCGAAAGAACAACATAATCTTCCAGGGTATTCCAGGGGGGGGGGGGGGGGGACAAAGACCAAGCCAAGGCGCTTAACACTTTCATGAAACTGTGCACCGACACCCTAAAAAAGTCCGAGAAGTGGATAGATGAGCTAACCTTAAAAAATGCTACAGATTCCCCCCAAAGAAGGTAGTTGGCCCCTTGTCATCAGCCTAGCGAAGAGCAAACACAGGGAAGATCTGTTTAGAGTGGCCCCAAACCTCAAAGACACAGGTATCGTGATGAGGAATGACCTTGCCTCCTACTTGATCAAACAGAGAAACGCCCTAATAAAGGACTCCAAAATGTTACAAGCGGATCCACTTAACTTTGACACACGCCTGAGAAAGACCCCCTTTAAGGTATGGTTGATCTACAAAAGGCCAAATACTGAAAAATGGGAAACTTGGAAAGGAAAACTAGAATAAGAATGCCCAAAGCGAAGCAATCTTCGTCTTTCAAGTAGACTAAGTTTCATGTTTTGGAACACGTCATTCTATCTCACTCCTCAATACCACTTACAAACTCATCTCCCTGTGTATAACAAACCGCCTCCGTCCTGTCCTATCCCGAATCATTAGCACTGAGCAAAAAGGGTTCCTTGAGGGTCGCACAATTGCTGATTGTTATAGGCTCATGTTCGACATCATTTTCTCTTGCCAGTCAAATAGATGGTCTGATTCTCCTGGCAAATAACAACAATTAAAATTCTCGAGCCAAATTACAAACTTAACATGGTAATACTCCGCTACCTCTCAATCTGATGCATGCCATCAGGATTGTGGATTTGTAATTTGGTTTAATGTTGCCTTTTCCTGCCATATTCAGTGTGAGTCATGAATAGCCATGTGTATATTGTGGCTGATACCAGAATACCTTTGGGAAACCAATTCAAGTTCAACTTTCTCCAATGCCTCATCTGATACTAATAAAAGAAGGGAATCCGCAGTACAGCCTTTTGCTCATGCTGATCACTGTTATTAGTAGCAGCAACGGTGTGGTATACGCCAGCTCCAACTATGTCCACAAATTCAATTTTTCCATTGGGACTTTTACTAATCATTTGTAGACTGTGTGTTAGGAGTTGGTAGAATATATTCCGTCTATAAAACTAATCAAAGAGTTAAGTGCAGGTCTACAGATGGTATCATTTTAAAGGGGGGGGGGGGCATATGGAATGTCTTTGTTATCTTTTGAATATCGAGATTTAATTTCCAACAGCATAGAAATAAGAGATCATTGATGCAGGTGCCTAGGAAGGAAGGAAGGTTTGGGGTTCAACTTCGCTTCCAACAGCTTAAGTCATATCGCGATGAGATAGAAACCTGGAACCGGAAGAAATTCCCTTCACTTTATGAATAGTTCCAAGGGGTCTTTCATTTGAAAAAGGAACATAGACAGTCCTCCACAACATCGCACATTCATATAGCGTCCAGGCCAAACCGCTATATTGGGGACCCAGCGGAGACACGAACCTGCAAACTAACCTTTGGGAGCCAGGTGTCGTAACCACGGGGGATCCCCGATGGTAGGTGCCACGCTGTCGGATGGATGAATATAATCTTCATATTTGTTTTTGTTCAGTGGGGAATGAATGAAAAAATGAATGGATGCTTAATACAACCTCAAAGCAATAAATGAATAAAAATGCTAACAAAAAAATGAACAGTTTCAAAGTTGCACACGCATGTTTGTTTTAAAATAAACTAAATACTTAAAATGATTTACAAACGGTTAAACAGACCAATCTTATGTAAATAAGATAAAGTGCTGTCTGGAGGAACTTTCTCGAAGAGTTTCATAAATCTATTTACATTAAAATGTCTATTTCTGGATTCGATAAAATCAACACAATCAAATAAAATACGTTCGATAATTAAACCTCAATCACAAGCTGAGCATTGGGGAGAATCATCCTTTTTAAAAAGGAAGGAGTATGTCAGGTCACTGTGACCAATCCATATACTTGCTAGTCAATCTCCTCTTATCTAATGACTCTAAAACCTCCAGGCCACAGACCCAGCTGAGGATGAGTTTCGTTTAATTTGTTGTTGACTGCGTCACCGGCCATCTCAGATTACCATTTTCGTAGCAGCAGCATCCGCTTTTTCATTACCTCTGTTCCAACATGACGTGAGAACCCAGTAAAATAATATTCATTTCTCATGGTGGCGCACTAGCCAATGAAGGCGTTCCAGTATTTTGAGGACAAGAGCATGCATCCATTGTTGACCCCATATGGCCTGAAGGGTAGACTTTAAATCTGAGAAAATACTGTATAACTGGTTAATTTGGCGTGGTCTTTAATTTGGCATTTTTGGCAAATGCCCATCAACGCCAAATTAAAGATCGCATAAAAATATAGTTTTAGTGTCTTTTAGGGCCGCTGGGGGAGCTGCGGTTGGCAGCATAGCGTGAATTTCACCCCTTGGTGGTTGCGGCTGAAACATAGAAAAATCGATGCAATAACTTCACAAAACCATTATGATATGATACATTAGTAACTTATATATAAGTTACCAAGATATCATATTATAATTCGCATACTTACCTGTCCAATTTTGAGACAACTCCAGCCAATTATGGAGTTATTGATCGTATCAGACGAAAATCAAGATGGCAGCCAACTGCTTATATCGCCATCGTACAATAGAAAGGGAGAGGGCTGTTCTGATGTAAACATTTGATCAATTATCATTGATTCCTAAATCTACATATAGATGGCGTTGTTCTGATTGTTGCAGACGCCAAAATAAATACAGGGAAATTATTTTTTTGAAAAAAACGCCAACTTAAGTACACGCCAAGTTAATAAGTTATACAGTAATAAAATACCTTTCATCATCATCATCCGCCATCTCAACCCAATCAAGCGCAAGATGCAACTCTGCAGAAAATATAGAGTTATTTGGGAGGTGTTTGATAGAAGAAAAACTGCAGCCTTCACCTCATTAAGTAGATAAAGTATATTGAACGATGCGTTTGATCCTTCTTGGCATAAGAAAGAGTGAGGTTGAAAATAGGAGTCAGAAATGTCCATGGAGGAGATTCAGGAAATTAAAATGTTGCTATGATGTTGGGGTTAAAATCTAATTCTGCAAACGAGTCTCCCACGTGAATACCAAAAGTTGAAATGATTCTTGGTTTTCTTCTTAAATGGTCCACATACCAAAGGTTAAAAATAGTTTCATAAACAGAGCTATTTGGGTTTGCCACTATTTTGAATGCAAATTAAAGGGCAAGCTTTTCTTTTCAGAGTTGAAGAGGGAGCTCACTTGCCTCAATACAAAGGTTCAGTGCAGGAGAGTTTCAAAAGGCTCCATGAGAAAGCCTAAAACCCTGATTCTGAATTGGAACCATCATAAAAATGTAAGATTTACATGCTACTCCATATATAACATTACCAATAGTCTAACTTAGATCAAACAAGGACCCTATACAGCCGTAAAATATTGTACAGTCCCGTTGTTCTGAAGTGGACATGTTAAAGCTTTCACCATAGTTACCAAAAGGCCTTACTATCCAGGTACCTTCCTATTCCCATGGCTTCCACGTGTTTTGATCAATATGAGACACCAAAGTCATCAACAAATAGATTTGTCAACTTGACCTTAACAACAAATAGGGTGACAGATAAAATGCTACCTTTAGGAACTCTCGTTTCTTGGTCAAAAAAATCAGAGAGAGAGATGTCTATACTCTGATTCGAAACTTTATGTAAAATGGGGTAAACGCCCCCCAGGTCAGTATCACAAGAATTGTTCAAAATACAGTGAGTATACTTATTTGCTGTAGCTGGCCTGCATGAGTGAGTCCACTCTCTATCCTCACTGCGCATCTACCATGTAATGTATATTGTATCTTGAGGTATGTGGCAAGAGAAATCGCTGAGCTCAAGTGTACAGAGGAGAATGTAATACGCATGCAGACGAGCAGGAACACTCGGTGCATGTACGGGTTGGTGTGATCTTGGGAGGAGGGGTTGTACATAGACCTTGTATATAGACTTTGCAAATAGTAGACTTGGAATAGAGATGTTTGGTCAGGATGATGTTTTTTAGAGTACATCAGACTCCTTCAAAGAAAACGGGGAGGAATGTGGTGATCGTCCCTATTTACGTCATATGCGCGCGCAGTTCTGAGTGGTTACTTTTGGCCGTTCCAGATATCTCCTGGTGCACTTGCGATGAATGGCTACAGACTGTTTGTATTCCTCTATGCTTACGATGTGATCTCTATTTATTGAGCCGTCCTGTATAGCTGTGTTGGCACAGATTACATTCCCACTAAGTTCTTAGTTCATAGTGATAGTTAACCAACAACCCACCTTCAGTGGGAGCACTTCAATATATATGGCCTACCCACCAACTTAGAAGTAATGCACAAGATTTAGTCAACACCAAGGGCCAGACAACTCTTACCACCGCACCAATTAGTGTTTGCATGGTATGTTTATGTGAACCTTTCAGCAGCATTGTAGGACACTGTACACACACACATATGTATCAGGCAAAAAATATAATCCTTTCCAAATCACCTCCCTTTCAAAACGAAAATTGAGAAACATGCACTTATCATTCAGCGTTATTTTAACACATTTTTTCTGTTTTGTATGTGGGATCATGAAAGTAATAATACTAAACTTGGAAAACTGATCGTGATTCAAAGCCATCTTCTATATCCTTTTTGAATGTTGAACTTTTCTCTCAACTGCAATCCAGCATGATTCGAATATAAAACTCACACAATATCTGTATGGGGTCCTCTCCAGACGTTCCTTAGTACCTAAACCAATGTATTAATGCATATCTGAAATAAGACATTTTCATCACAAAATGTCCTCACATGCAGCAGTTTAATGTATGTTTATCTTTAGATCAGTTGATGCCATTAAAAAGAGATCATTTTTTTTGTCTCAGTCAAACATCACCAACAATTTGAGCAGGGTGATAGGATTACTATTATTCAGACTCACCTGGGACCGATACACATCAATACAAAGGATGAACCTATTTTGCCTCACAGGTTTCATGACACAGTGCTGGAAACGGGTAGCAATCATGGAAGTATAGCGAGGTCAATAGTAGGTATCATTGTGTATCATTTTGGGGTGTGCTGTACTATTGCTGCTGCTGCTGATGATGCCAGCAAGACAAAAATGTCGAAATTGTTATAGTTGACGAGTAATGAATAAAAATGAATTTTAAAAAGGAAATAGATTCAGATTCCCTTAACGGGGTATTTGACTAGTACTTCAGAAATACATTTTTTCTTTTCTAGTGTCAGACCTACGAGTTCAGGTGTACAAGATCTAAACAGCTCTTTTCAAGCACCAGATTCTAAATCCATCCAGGAAACCTCATTCACCGGACGAGATGGAGGAGTTGTGTAACAAATCTGCTCCTGGACTCTTCCAGCTACTGTTACACAGTTTACTGAGGGTGGATCCAAGTTTAGGATTGGAACATTACCAGTTACAAAGGAAAACCACTTGTTAGCCTATTTCAGATTTGACCATGCAATATTTCTTCATGAGTTAGATATAGGCAAATAAAGACTACTCAATATGTTCATCAGTGACTAAATAAATGTTGATTTATATAGTTTTGTTTTACCATCAGTTCCGCCATATTCTGCCAATCTCATAACTTAGCCAATTGTGAGTGGTGAAGGAAACCAGCCATAACCACTAACTCAAAGTCACTGGTAACTTTCTCCAACTCAAGCACGTCATTGATAAAAGAGCACACTCATTCCAAACATCTACTTAAATCTTCTAAATGATATCAAACGATCCAGACTTCAAATACATATTTCACTGAAATAACTTCTGGGGTTATGCTTAGTGATGTCATTTATATGAAATTTTATTGATTCGCTTAATCAATATATTTTTCTATTCGATTCAATACGCCGTAACATGCTCGTTGGGCACAATTAATTACCTAGTAATTGCTCAAAATAAAAAACATTCCTGCCTTTTTAATTCATTTATCAAACATCAAATTGATGAATTAATTCTGTATTTATGCATTCATCAATTATAATAATCAATCATGATTTATTTTATTATATTTCTATTTCATTTGAATACATGTATTACTTAATTCAATTTAATTATCAATTTACTTTATATTTGATTTATTCCTTTATACCTATTACAATCCATTCTACTTCATTCATTTTGTGGCTGTTACTTGTATTAATTTCATTTGTAGACTATAGCTACATTGTATGTCTATATGGACACTCATTACGTTTGCTCATTTGAGACACGAACGTTCGAAACGTTCGTATTTTGAATACTGCGCACTTGATGTACGTTTAGCGAACGTTTCAGACATTGTTGTTCTGAACGTACTGCGAATTCTATGTGCGCAGTAAAATAAAATGGCGGCCGTTTGTTTTGGTGAGCAAATCAATCTACCGCTCATGATTTTGCGTGTACTTACGGCTGAGAGCCGTAGTACAACTTAAAACATTACCATCACAGGTAACGGCCATTGGTTTTGTTAAGGCTGAGCTCATGATTTTTTGCGTGTAGTACACGGTAGAACTTAACCCCCAAATGTAGTGGCATTTGGGGGTAAATTTTGTCGATTCTGTCACATCGATACGGTTGCCTTATCGATGCGACTATCGACAGGGTCTTATCTAGCAGTGCATCAACTTGGCGACTATATTGATGACATCCCTAGTAACTTATGCTTACCCCTTTTTTCTCAGACATGTGGTACCTTCTTCAAACACGTCACCAAGAGATGCCAGACCTGCTTTTAGATGTGTGATAACATGACAAATAAAGATAACCTTATAACTTTGTTGTTGATTTTGCAGATCTCAATCCAAAAGGAATGTGGCATGTCTCTAGTGGACCATGGCCTTTCATTTAATGGTGTTTCATGTGGCAGAGTTTTGGGACCTATCCTAGAACAGTCTGAAACACAAAGGAAACAGCCACAGGGAATGTTGATGCGTATAACACAGTCAAAAATGCCTTTAAAGTAAGAACCAGCATATAAATGACAAACTTAAATAGTTTGTTCTGTTTGTTTCCCAAGATTCTCATATTGTGAGGTATACCTAGAACTGAGGGGAAATTTTGTTAATTTAGTTCCTTCTGATGCAAAGATACAGTAAATTACTGTAACAGTGCGAAGCATGTGAATTCCCATATAGGAATGAATGAATGAATGAATGATAGCTTGAAGGCACATCGGCACACAAAGGCCATTTACTGCCATAAAAACTGTGTAAAACAATGGTCCTTTGTTATTGTTAAAAAACAATAACAAAGCAATGAATAAGTAAAAATATTCACAAAACAATGAACAGTTTTAGACTATAAGTGATGTATATAAAGGTGATTCAAAAGAAACTAAATTTTCAATATATTTTATAATCTGTAAAACAGACCAATCTCATGTAAGTAAGATAAAATGCGGTCTGGAAGAACCTTTTCAAAGAGTTCCTTTAAAGGTATCTACATTAAAATGTCTATTCCTGGACTCAATAAAATCGACACAATCAAATGAAATATGTTTGACAGTCAATTGACAATCACAGGCTATACATTGTTGAGGATCTTCCCCTTTAACAAGGAAGCAGTGAGTCAAATGTATGTGACCAATTCGAATTCGTGTTAAAACACTCTCCTCACGCCTAATGATTCGAGAACCTCCAGGCCAAAGACCTAACTGTGGATGAATCTCATGTAGTTTGTTGTTTACAGCCTCATCCCACTGAGACTGTCCCATATAGGGTTCTAAGAACAGTTCATAGAATGCAGAGAAATATAAAGACAGGTGTCCTTACCAGGTTTATACATTTGGAATTTCGATTATTGTTTCCTTTTTTGCCATAGTTATACCAAATCTTGGCTAGCCAGTTGTAAGTGGTGGTGGGGACTGGAGTACCCAGCGAAAACTACCTTCTAACCCAAGGTCACTGGAAACTTTACCACCTCCTGGGCGATTCATACACCAATCACATTCAGCACATTAAAATACTGACAGATTTTCAGTTGCACAAAAACTTTATGATCTAGATAAATTATATTTCCCGATGCCTCAAAACCCAAATTGTCTATACAGATAATTCAGTCTAGTGTACAGGATACCAGAAATTGATACTATTCTCATTATTACTTGCAGAACTCAAAACTTTGTGGCTGTCAATGACTTTCACAGCATTAGCACCAGTCGTGTACCACACAGCCTTAAAAACATCAAATGCCATATATCTTGCAACAGTTATCACAGATATTAGAAGGGATGCACCGCTATCCATAGTCCCATAGGTATATCCATGGTGGTAAACACTCTGGGAAGTGATATAAAACCTTGAATGGACCAATTGTGCTGTAATTTCTTTTGACTACAAACATCATGACATTTTCAGCCACGACCAGTAGTCCTACAAAACACTTTCTAACCCCTTAGGCATTGACCATTAGATATCCAGGGGGGGGGGGGGCGTGTATAGAAGTTAGGGCACAATTATTTTTTTCGTTGAGATTTAGGGCACGATTATTTTTTTTTCATCAATTCAGGGCACATTTTTTTTCACAGATTTTGAGGGCTCAATTTTTTTTCATCACTTTCAGGGACCTAGGGTGTCCAAGTCCGTATGCCATTGTCGCACAGGGGCCATCCACCGGTGGCGCACTGCCATTGCGGCCGGGGGTGTGGGAACTCTGCCAGAAGTGAAAGGGTTGTAGATACCCTGAGATGCATTATCAACCTTATCTGAGGCCCAAATGATTGATTCCAGATGATGATATTCGTTCTGTTTTGAGAAAACAATTTACCATTTTTTCCCCCTTCTTTTGTTGTGCAGGGCTGCTTGGCCATTGTGCACTGCCATTGTGACAGGGGTCTGAGGGCCGCTCAAGGCCCCCAGAAGCCAGAGGGTTCTAGATGCTCTGAGATGCATTCTCAGCCATATCTGAGCCCTAAATGAATTATTCCAGATGGAAATTGTTCCCATTTTGAGAAAATCATTTACCTTTTTTACCCTTTCTTGGTGTGCAAGGCTGTCTGCCTGTGGCATACTACCATTGCAGCCGGGGGTCTTGGGGCCGCTCAAGGCCCCCGTAAGCCAGAGGGTTGTAGATGCTCTGAGATGAATTCTCATCCTTATCTGAGCCCTTAATGAATTATTCCAGATGAAATTTCTTCCTGTTTTGAGAAAACAATTTTCCCTTTTCATGGTGTGCAGGGCTGACTGTGGCACACTGCCATTGCGGCCGGGGGTCTGGGGGCCGCGCAAGGCCCCCATAAGCCAGAGGGTTCTAGATGCTCTGAGATGCATTTTCAGCCATATCAGAGATGCTTTTTTTTGGTGTGCAGGGCTGTCTGGCCGGAGCCCAATTTTTCATGGAATCAGAGCACAATTATTTTTTTCAAAGAATATCTGGGCACGATTATTTTTTTCAATTCTATACACGCCCCCCCCCCCCCCCCCCCCCCCCTGGATATCTAATGGTCAATGCCTTAGTCAATGAAAACTTTGTATGCTTTAAACCCAATCTCAACCTGGCCATTACCCACACCTTAGACCATTCAGTTATCGGGGTAGACATGATGTATGAAATCAACATTATTGAAAGTGGGATTCCTGGAAATATTTAATTGGATTCGTACTTAAATTCTTTGCAAAAAAGTGTATATCCATAGAAGTGTAAATAGTTACTTCTTTATATGACCAATCATGACATTTTGAGAATCATCACATGCACACTACCCCATTTTAATATCTCCACGATGGCAAGCATTCCATTGCATCTGACAACACTTTAATACAAGTTATAGATAACAGAAGGCCCTAACCTCCTGACAACTTAATGTCATTAAAATGTTAAGTCCATGGCAACCCTGAATTGGACAATAACTGTCTGCATTCAAACCACAGCAGTGCATATATACCACAGCATCAAGTCTAGGGATTGGCACCTTAAAATGATTGTGGTACAATATGATATCAATATTTCCTCACTGATTAAATAAATTAACATCATTTTTATCAATACTGCTTGCCTCCCACCATCTAATTTTGTTAAATATAGCACTGCCTAAGTAGCAGTTATGTCAAATGAAATAAATGAATAAGTGTTAAGGTACATCAACACACAAAGGTCATTTAGTGCCATAAGATGTCAATTTTATATGAATTTCAAATCGGAACCTAAAGGATACTATACCAATATGATATTTTACTTTGATATTGTATCAAGTAGCGGTACCTATCCTTAATCAGGCCTAACCCTCACCAATTTATTTCACTAATTTAACATTTTTAAAGAGTTCATGAGCAAATCTGTGCTGATGATCCGAACAACCTCTAGTTTTGCAATCTTTTAGATCTGCACCAACAGAACTTATATTGCATGGAGGACTACAGCACAGTCTCTAAAGCAGTAGGGGGTGATCTTTTAAGGTTTCTGAAAGGGAATATAGTTCCTGTCACTGGAGATAATCCCACATATATGTTTTGCTAAAAGGCCTGGCTCAAGGTGAAGTAGAGCCTTCCTTTGTTCCAGTAATAGGAGCATTCTACCTAATGCATTTGAAAACCATGTGGAATTTGCTTCTCCCTTGTACAGCAGCACGTACAAAAATAGTATTCAGTCAAGTATTAAGCCCTACTTATGCACTCCATGTATAGCGGGTGGAGTGTTATCCGTGAAAAGATTCTGGCCAAGTTTCAACTAAGCAAAGACATTGAGTTCTTGTTTATTCATCACCAACATGAGGAAGTGCTACGGATCATGGCTTTACAACACCCGGTTGCCTTTCTTGCTAGCAATTCAGATTTGTACCGCCAACTGAAAGAACGACTAGCTCTCCAGTTTATTCTTTGGCAACGAAGAAACTACAACAAGGCAATGCTGGCCGCCTTGAGTGATGAAGCTCATCAGTTGAAATTCGCCCCAATTAGGCATATATACCTGAATTACTTGCCTCTTATCACCGAAAGGAAAGTTGGAAGTATTTCACGGCGCACTAAGAAGACCAATCAGTGAATTCAACTCTGCCGAACACATCCAAATGACAGCTCGCACTTTCTCATCAGTGGCTACTCTTCAAGACTTCAAAGAGGCTTTTGTGTGGCCAGCTGACTGGTATCAACACAGCCACAACTATACACTTATAAAGGGGAGAGTGATCGAATGGTTACTGACTACACTGCGCCAAGTAGCAGCTAACAGCGGCAAGTCTATGAAGGTATATACAACAATTCTGTTTACCACTGCTTCTGCAATATCTTAGTTTAACAGGCATGAGTAACTTATTATAAACCGGAGTGCCTAGAGAAAACCAACACCTAACAACAATTAAATTGCAATCTTCTTACTTGCCTCAAGCCAGCTTAGAATCGGGTAGTGGCGAGCATGAGCAAGTAATCGTAGGAGGGAATTTGGAATTTTGTTTTTTGCCACTTTTTCTACCATATTGCAGCTAAGTTGTAACTAGCTAGTTGCAACTGGAGGAAACCCTAGTACCCGGCAAAAACGTATATTGCATGGAGGACTACAGCACAGTCCCTAAAGCTGAAGGGGATGATCTTTCAGGGTATTTGAAAGAGAATATAGTTCCTGTCACTGGAGATAATCCCATATATATGTTCTACAAAAATGTCTGGCTCATGGTGAAGTAAAGCCTTCCTTTGTTCCAGTAATGGGGGCATTCTATCTAGCTAAATGCATTTGAAAACCATGTGGAATTGACTTCTTCCTTGTACAGCAGCACATACTAAGTATTTAGCCAAAAACTGTATATCAACACAAACCCTGCCAAGGTAGCCCTACTCATGCACTCCATGTATAGCAGTTGGAGTAATATCCGCGAAAAGGTTCTGGCATGCAAATTTCAACTAAGCAAAGACATTGAGTTCTTGTTTATTCATCACCAACTCGAGGAAGTGGTACCGATCATGGCTTTACAGCACCCGGTTGCCTTTCTTGCAAGCAATTCAGATTTGTGCCGCCAACTGAAAGAACGACTAGCTCTCCAGTTTATTCTATGGCAACGAAGAAACTACAACAAGGCAATGCTGGCCGCCTTGAGTGATGAAGCTCATCAGTTGAAATTCGCCCCAATTAGGCATATATACCTTAATTACTTGCCTCTAATAACCGAAAGGAAAGTTGAAGTATTTCACGGCGCACTAAGAAGAATCAGTGGTTTAAACTCTGCTGAACAAATCCAAAGGGCAGCTCGCACTTTCTCAGTGGCTACTCTTCAAGACTTCGAAGAGGCCTTTGTGTGGCCAGCTGACTGGTATCCATCCAGACACAACTATACATTTATAAAGGGGAGAGTGATTGAATGGTTACCGTCTATACTGCGCCAAGTAGCCGCTAACAGCGGCAAGTCTATGAAGGTATATACAACAATTCTGTTTACCACTGCTTCTGCAATATCTTAGTTTAACAGGCATGAGTAACTTATTATAGACCGGAGTGCCTAGAGAAATCCAACATCTAACAACCATTAAATTGCAATCTTCTTACTTGCCTCAAACCAGCTTAGAATCAGGTAGTGGCGAGCATGAACAAGTTATCGTAGGAGGGAATTTGGAATTTTCTTTTTCGCCACTTTTTCTACCATATTTCAGCTAAGTCGTGACTAGCCAGTTGCAACTGGTGGAGGAAACCAGAGTACCCAGCAAAAACCACTGCCTAACCACGAGTCACTGGCAACTTTCACAGATGCTCCTGGGACTCAGCCCCGATGTTAAGGCCAGCGCTCCTAAATGCAAGTAATAGACTTGGGTTACTAGGGGCGGTGCTAGACATGGCAGCAGGTGTTTAGTAATTTAAAGCAAAGCAAATTGGTCTAAGACAGTGTGGAAAATGCGTGGGCATTGGACGACATGCATTGGCACAGCCTATACCTACTAAACAGCTCAAATGATATGTTAGTTTGTACTATGTCCAAATCGAAATACCTCAGTTGGTGGCAACTAGCCGACCATAATCGCCTCATGCAGAAAACTAGTGAGACAATGGCAAAGTTGATATGTAGAGCAAGCCTTTTAAAAACTGATGATCCTACTCTGAAAGATACCTCGTTTGGATCAAGAATGTGTGTAAACTGTGACCTGGGCATTACTGAGAATTTTCAGCACTTGGTAATGCAATGTCCCTTCCAAACTGACATCAGAATTAGTATGTATAAAGTTATGTATGAACAGGCTTATGACTTTGCTGTCAAAGTGCATGAAAATCCTCAACGCACCCTTCATTGGCTCTTGGGGAATTTCATGGATGAGGTGGAGACCAATGTAATGTATACAGGACTAGAGATAGCAGGCAGACATATATGTATGATGTACAGAAATGTTATTAATAGCAGAACTGGCATAGGTTAAACCCAGCCTCCTTTCCTCAGACAGATATTTTATGGGAAACAAAACGCTTTGCAAATGGCCATTTAAGTAATGGATGATTTAGTCCCCCTTTTCGCCCCCTGTACAGGCATTTACTAATACCTTAATTTGTCTCATTGTTAATTTGTTGTTAGCACTTGTCATTCTCGGGTAGAACTGGTGGCTCCCCCTGTGAGGGTACAACGTCCCGTCCTATCACTTTAAGTCTCCGTGTCTTATGAAAGCACTGGCGCGTTGACAACTTTCTTGAGTTCGCCTTCCTCAAATATAAGCACCCTCATTTTTTTTATTATTGTTTGCGGTACCAGTCTATAGCCGTTTTGTCTACTTCATGGTTCTGATGACTCCCCCTGCGAGGGAACAACGTCCCTCCCATTACTTTAAGTTAACTGTTTAATTGCGTAAGGCTTGCACAACTCTATGTCGCATTCCTTAACGGCTGGCATACCGATTTATTTATCTTTTGCACGGCTAGTCCTTTCTAAGGTTTAGAAGGTTACAGTCGTTTGTATCGTATTTTTCATAAATGCAATTTATGGTCAATAAATATACATACATACACACATGCATCGGAAGCATGTTTTCATATATATATTTATTATAAAGATGTTGTCAGATCAATTTTTTGACTCCAGCACTCAGATCGGTGGCCCCAGCGACCGAAAGCTAAAGCTTATGAATGCTCGTCCCACCACTAGTAGTCAATCGGCCACGAACACACAGAGGTCATTTAGTGCAATAGGATATGTCAATTTTATATGTATGTTTTATTCGGATCCTAAAGGATACTATACCAATATGATACTTTACTTTGATATTGAATCAAGTAGCGGTACCTATCCTTAATCAGGCCTTACCCTTACCAATTTATTACACTAATTAATTTTTTTAGAGGGTTTATGAGGAAATCTGTGCTGATGATCTGAACAACCTCAAGTTTTGCAATCTTTTAGATCTGCACCAACAGAACTTATATTGCATGGAGGACTACAGCACAGTCCCTAAAGCAGAAGGGGATGATCTTTCAGGGTATTTGAAAGAGAATATAGTTCCTGTCACTGCCTTCCTTTGTTCCAGTAATGGGGGCATTCTACCTAAATGCATTTGAAAACCATGTGGAAATGACTTCTCTCTTGTACAGCAGCACATACTAAGTAGTATTTAGCCAAAAACTGTATATCAACACAAACCCTGCAAAGGTAGCCCTACTCATGCACTCCATGTATAGCAGTTGGAGTGTTATCCGCAAAAAGGTTCTAGCATGCAAATTTCAACTAAGCAAAGGCATTGAGTTCTTGTTTATTCATCACCAACTCGAGGAAGTGCTACCAATCATGGCTTTACAACACCCGGTTGCCTATTTGTAAGCAATTCAGATGTACCGCCAACTGAAAGAAAGACTACCTCTCCAGTTTATTCTTTGGCAACGAAGAAACTACAACAAAGCAACGCTGGCCTCCATGAGTGATGAAGCTCATCAGTTGAAATTCACCCCATTTAGGGATATATACCTAAATTACTTGCCTCCAATAACCGAAAGGAAAGTTGAAGTATTTCACGGCGCACTAAGAAGACGAATCAGTGGATTCAACTCTGCTGAACAAATCCAAAGGGCAGCTCGCACTTTCTCAGTGGCTACTCTTCAATACTTCGAAGAGGCTTTTGTGTGGCCAGCTGACTGATATCCATCCAGATAGGGCCCCGTTGAAAGAGGTACTGGGAGGACAGTATAATTACAGAGAAGGGGATAGGCAAGTGTTGCGGCAAGGCGCTAAAGGCCGCAGGAGGAATAGAAAGTGGCAGTGTAGTAAGGATCCGTGCGCCCAAAAAGTGAGCGGCGGGCGCACGGATCCAAGCCCAAAGTACAGGTGGAAGGTGCATGGATAGGGCACTGATGATCACGTGGGGACGTGTGAAAGGGCAGATAGAAGGTAGATGGGTGGGAGTTGCATAAAGTAATGCCTTATAGTTAAGTGCTGGACTCATGTCAGGAGTACCACATAAGCCATCAGCGCGGGCTCACGTGGGAACAAGGACCAATCAGGGCTCTCGCATCGATAACATTACTGAGACACCTTATCTCCACCACCAGCTGGGGGTGCCCAAAGCACCAATTTCTGGCCTATTAGCGGCTATTAGTTGACATTAGTTGAGGCTTGCATGTTCATGTTGACCGGCTGGTTTCGAATCCACTTGTGTTTGGTGATCTAAGGTAAAGTCATGTGCAGCAAGTGTGCATGCAAGTGTCCTTCATCAACAGATATAAATTAATACTTACACCCATTAAACTTCACAGATCTCAATTTTTATATGAAGGCTAGGCATTACTTGCATCCATTAAACTATATATTTTCTCGAAGAAATTCCTAACTTCACAACTGTGGAAATGTTTATTATAATAAATCAAAGATAAAAGATTGTTTTTAGTCTAAGCCCAACATAAAGTCATCGGCCCTTATAGCGAACGGCAATTCAGGCAGACGTCTTTTCTGGGATCAACGGTTTTGACCAACAATTCATTTTAGCAAAGTTAAGTAAAAAAAATAATAGAAATAAAGCCACCGTTATTTTGAGTTTGAAATATTTCTAAGTACCACACGAAGCACTGGGCGAGTGGAAAAAAAATTGCACGATCGAAAGATGGAATCGAACCTGCGACCCTAGGATTGGGAGTCGATTGGGCTATCAATCAGGCTATTCCTTCTATTGTGTGAGACGGAGTGAAAAGAGAACCATATTGATGAAATCCCGTAACTCTATTTGGGATCGTTCCTAGTATTCCGAGTCATTCTTGTCATTTACGTGACTGACAACCGTAGTAGATCTTTGTTAGGTACATGTACCACTAAGCCACTTTTATCAATGACCCCACACATTTACATACGGCCCGAAACTGATTATGACCTACCTTCGTCACCTTTGGTAAATAACCAAATCAAATATGGCGCCTGTTGTCTAACTACTGCCAGACGGCTCGCCATCACCCGAATGTCGTTAGAACCCAATAAGGAGCGCCAAAATAGCTGAAAAATTATTTTTGATCTTTTAATCTAATGCCTTTTCAAATAAATAAACAATAATAACTATATCAATACGCCTTTATATGTCGTTAACTTTGAGGCATCGCCAGTTTCGCAATCCAATTTTCCTAGTGCTATGAACTTGCTATTCTGAGGTTCAATTAGTTACATCTGCTGCCGTTTCTCTTTTGGGGGCGCTTCGCGCTGCATGTACATTTGCGTCCAGCCACAACTATACACTTATAAAGGGGAGAGTGATCGAATGGTTACCGACTACACTGCGCCAAGTGGCAGCTAACAGTGGCAAGTCTATAGAGGTATATACAACAATTTTGTTTACCACTGCTTCTGCAATATCTTAGTTTAACAGGCATGAGTAACTTATTATAGACCGGAGTGCCTAGAAAAAACCAACATCTAACACCAATTAAATTGCAATCTTCTTACTTGCCTCAAGCCAGCTTAGAATCGGGTAGTGGCGAGCATGAGCAAGTAATTGTAGGAGGGAATGTGGAATTGTGTTTTTCACCACTTTTTTTACCATATCGCAGCTAAGTCGTGACTAGCAAGTTGCAACTGGTGGAGGAAACCAGAGTACCTGGTAAAAACCACTGCCTAACCACCAGTCACTGGCAACTTTCACAGATACTCCTGGGACTCGGCCCCGATGTTTAGGATGTCGCTAGGCCACACATGCATCGGAAGCATGTTTTCATATATAATTTGTTATAAAGATGTTGTCGGATCAACTTTTTGACTCCAGCACTCGGATTGGAGGCCCCAGCGACCGAAAGCTCAAGCTTATGAATGCTCGCCCCATCAACTAGTAGTCAATCGGCCAAAGGACTATGAACAACTCTGAACTCTGTGGCAGTAATCCAGAGATCTGTAGTATCATTAATCCACATAAAAATCTACTTTTTTCTTTTTTGTGGTCTTCAGGTGCAGTCAGAGGATCCAAACACTGCTTCCAACATATCAACTCACTACATTTGCTTGTGAGGTTGTTTCTCGCTCCCTCCCAATGAGTAACACATTTGGTTAAGAGCCAAGCAGCTGTAGCTGCGACCAAGGAGAGGCAGAGGTTTTGAGGCTCGCATGTGGCCATACATATCATGTTACATTTTAGCCTAGTGACAAAGCTTGCATGATTTGCAGAGAACCCTTTCTTGAAAAAGTCAAGGAGCTAAGCATGACATGGAATACAAACCTACATTCCAAGACCATTACATTCAAGTCTTCACAACCCAGTAAGACGTTCGATGATGGTGACTTCCTAGTCATGCCAGATTTCCAACATAACAAAGAATACTATCAGTCTGAGTACTTTATTGAATATATAGACCGCCAGGTAAGGGAGCAATGAGGAAGTAACTCTACTTACACATCTACTTCACTATATGCAAACAAAATCACTTTAAATTCAGAATTTGGAATCTTGATTATTCGCCACTTTTTCTGCCACATTAAGGCTGTTGTGACTATTCAGTTATGGAGTAAACCAGAGTACCGCGAAAACCACCACCTAACCCTAAGTCACTGGCATCTTACTCATGCAAATGACCCAGGTGGGATTCGAACCTGTACAGCGGCTATTTGCCAACCGTGTCCAAAGTGTAGGGGATGAATGCTTGCTCTTTCCATTTATGTATATATAAATATGTTTCTTTTCTAGGTTCAACCTTTCCCCCAAGTTAGTTTCACATATCTGTCACAAGGAACTATGGAACAACGATTTGTAAGGATAGCTAAAGCAAAGGCCATTTTGGAGATGTAGTCACTGCCGAATGTGAGGCCATAGCAAAATGTTAAGGGAATTTCAACCTGTCCAGGGTTGACCACAACAACTCTTGACCACAACAGGCCACCTTCCCCAGACAGAACCTCCTATGCAAACCACTGGATTCCCAGCGCCACCTGATGACAACCAATGTGCTGTCCTATTTCTGCTATACCATCAGGAGTGTGTTCAAGAAACCTCCGGGTCTATAGGTGGTCTCTCCAAAAGGATATTAGTCAAAGTACGCTTGACGGAAGACAAGGCAGCAATGCTTGCACACTCATTGCCTTATTAGTTGGACGAAATGTGGCATAAACACCTGGTTTGTATATGCCAAGAAAGGACCCTCTTCCATATATCATCCTCAAAATGATTGTGCTAAGCATACGGGAGGGGAACAGGATCCCCAACATAAACTTTCATGGACACGCCCTAGACCTTTCAGTGGAAGAGGAAAGTTGATTACTTACTTATACTGTAGAACACATATATGACGCGTGTCCCAAATATAGCAAATTGGGGAATTTTCGAATCATAGCGTATCTTTATGTTAGCGACGGTAGCCGCCGCTGACAGCGCCAGTATAGTAAGAAAAAAGTACAGCGTTTTTATATATAGCGAAGCGGAACCACACGCTATGTACGCTATATATAAACAGACGCTAACATTGTGTGTTCTACAGTATTGGAATTAAAGAATTTTCTCCCGAGTTCACTGTTTTCCCAGGCAGGGTACAATAAAACATTATTTACAAAACATTACTGATGAGCAAATGTGTGTATTCATACGAGGAGGATCGAGCTTTGTGTAGCATCGTACTTCGGTCTTCTCGAAACCGAAGTACCAGTGGGGGGAGGGGCGGGTTATTGTCAAACCCCAAGGCATCGGTCTATTGAAATTTCGTTTTTTAATGTTCCATTTTCTGCAACTTTGCAGCTTAATCATGACTACCCATTTGCAACTGGTGGAGGAAACTAAAGTGCCCGATGAAAACCACCACCTAACCCCAAGTCACTGGCACCTTTCTATGCATCTATTCCCAGAAAACTGGTTGACAATCAGACATGCGGTCGCCTTCTCATTACCTCTGATGCGATCATGACTGTCAATCCAATACAATAATATTTCTTTCTCACGGTACTGTACTAGCCAATGAAGGCGTTCCAATACTTGAGGACAAGAGAATGCATCCACTTTCGGCCCCAAATGACCTGAAGGGCCGACTTTGAATCTGAAAAAAACAATATAATTCCTTTCATCATCATCTGCCATCTCAACATGATCATGCGAGAGCTAGGAATAGAGCATGTAACTCTTCAGAAAATTTAGAGGTTTTATTTGGAAGACGTTCAATTAAAAGAAAAAATGTTAATAACTGCAGTTTCATTAGATTTTTTTGGAATTTCGTTTTTCGTCACATTTATGCCAATTGTGGCTAATTCGTGACTAGCCAGTTGTAACTAGTGGAGGAAACCTGAGAACCTGGGAAAACCACCGCCAAGCCCCAAGTCACTGGCATCTTTCTCGCATGCCCGGGACAGGATTCGAACCAAGGCAGTGGTGAGAGACAGCATGCAGTCAGTGGCCGCGCCTTAGACCACACGGCTGTCAGAGCAGGCCCACAATCTAATTGGATATATATGGAGGAATCTGTTTGATCATTCTTTGCATGTGAAAGAGTGAGGTTAACAATCGCAGTTCTGTATGTCCAGGGAGAAGTTCCAGGATATCAAACCTTTGCCTAAGAGTCAGGATTAAAATCCAATTTCAGCAAAGATTTTTTTAATACAAATTCCAAGGGTTTGAGTGACACATGGTTTCCTACCAAAAGATCCACATATTAAGTGTGCTATTCCATGAATAAAACAAACATAGTTGAATTAGAATGAACAATTACGGGCCTTATATACTGAGCCATAAGAGAACTGTACGATCTCCACCCAAGTCAGTGTTGGAAACAACTCTCAACAAATTTAAAGCTTTGACACTATTTCTTATGGTTTGTGTTGGGACCGATATGAGACCAATAAAGATTTGTCAACACCATTTCTTATACAGCTGGTGACGCTGTTGATTTTAACAATAAATAGGCTGACAGATAAAATGCTACCCTGCGCAACTCCCATCGCTTTGTCATAAAAACAGAGAGGGGTGTCCTTAGTCTTACTATCCGGCAAGGGGCACACCTCATGGTGTGCAATGGGAGTAGGCACCTCCCTGGGAACGCAAAGCTGGTGTGGCACCCTGCTCTCCTTATATAAGAATGGGAATGTAGGGTTTCGTCTATGGATACCCTACATCTAAAATATCCCTTGGCCCTATTTGGATCTGAAGGTTCTGCCCTTACTATCCCTCTTTTACTTCTTTCACCTAGAATACTTATGCTTTGTGATTGTTCTTCAATAATGACAAAGGACCACGTTTTACTCATATCTTATGGCATTAAATAACCCTTGTGTGTTTATGTGCCTTTAAACACTTAGTCATTCATTCATTCCCTACTCTTACTCGAAATCGTCTTTCAGACAAAAACGTTTTACTACAAAGGATTAAACATCCCCCTGAGGACCATCTTTCATAATTCCATATTTCCAAGTGGTGTCATATGCTTTTTCAAGTTCGAAAAAGATAGACGCCACATGTTCTCTGTTTAGAAATCCCGCTCTCACAAAACTTTTAAAACATACAAGATGATCTCTTGTGCTTCTTGTTTTCGGAATGCCACTTTGGGTTTCCGTGATGAGTGTAGTGGACTCAAGAATCCAAACAAGATGCCATTAATCATTCTTTCCATAGTCTTAGATACACAGCTACTCAGTGCTATAGGGCATTTATTATTTAGAGCTGTGGAGTCTTTTCCTGACTTGGCAAAATAGGTATGATGGTGGCTTCTTCCCAGGAGGGGGGAAACTGCTCCAGTTTCCCAAATATTGTTAAGGAAATTTAGAAAGCACTGGAGAAAAACTTCAGGAATTAGATACTCTAAAATTGGGTAGTGTATATATGATCCGATTCAGGAGCTGTGTCATGGGATTTGCCAAGCGCAGTCCTGAGCACGAACGACCTGTTTTACCTTGCCCCTTTTGATACGATGTTCTTATAACTTGGCATTTATGAGAAATGTTTAAAAAGTTCTAAGAGATCAATTTCGATCTAAAATAGCCTGCTTACAATCATCAAAGAACCGTGGCTTCTTTGGGTTTGGATTAGGTTTTGGTATAGTTTTATTTGTCCATTTCACAAACCTTGTCTATAAAGGTCTCTAGTTGGAGGCCTCCATCTTCAAGATGGTCCTGCAGGAAGGCCTCCGAACATAGATCTTTAAAGAGGTTCCAATCAGCTTTGTGAAACTGCCCCTTTGGTGGTCGGTCATCTAGAGGATGATAATGGCTTTCTTAAATGATAGGGAAGTGGTCACTTCCATGAAGATCTTCCTCCAACCTCCATGTAAAATTCATGGAAAGTGAAGGAGAGCACATGGTGAGAACTATATATGTAAAAGAACCAGTTGCTGGATGCAGATAAGTTCGGCTGTCGTCATCAAAAAGGCAGATATTACATTTGGTCATGAATGTCTCTTTGACCTTCTCCTTGGCATCAGTTTTATACCCTCTCCACAAGTAATTGCGGGAATTAAAATCCCCAACAATCACAAATAGCTTAGGTAAGTGCTAAGAGGGATATATAGATTACAGAAGGTAATTGCAGCATGCAGAGAACCCTTACAATAATTGTTTGCATAGGCGAGTTCACATCTATAAGACTCAGAGGCAAATTGTTTTTGACGAATATTGAGACACCACCATATCACTTGTCGTACCAGATGTATGGTAAGCGACATTCAAGGTCATTTAATGGTCTTGCGCCGTCATATAGTATAAGCACTATTTTGTAAATATGTTTTATTTCATTCAGCTTGTATTTGATGTTTGGGGTGTTAATTTAAGTAAACACTTACAATTATTCTGGGGGGAGATGAGGTGCATAAGTCTCAGGTTATGTCTGGTGTAACGTCGTAGAATATTTTTATGTATCATTGTCTGACCCTCTACTTGATGATGGGAGAAAAAACTAAGTACCAAGGGAAACATGATTAGAATAACAAGACAATGCATGTCATTATTTCTGAAATAATGAAACAATTTATCCATCTATAGAACAGTGGCATGAGTTGTTCGGGTTGCTGTCGCATAACCCGATTTTAATGTTTGGCGTAGCAAAACATGCCACTTGATGATGGCAAATCAATAGGAAATGCTGTTAGTGATGTGCTAATATGATGAAAAGGAATGAGAATCATATGCTTACCATAATGTACTATTGAAGTAAAGGACTATTGTTAGAAGTATTAGGACTATGCTTGTGCGCTAGGATGTTTTTCGTGCAATATATTGATATTGATATTGGAATTTCGTTTTTCGTCACATTTATGCCAATTTAGGCTGATTTGTGACCAGCCAGTTGTAAGTAGTTGAGGAAACCGGAGTACCCGGCGAAAACCACTGCCTAGGTCTAATTCACTGACAACTTTCTCACATGCCCAGGCTAGGATTCGAAACTAGGTAGTTATGAGAGACAGCATGGCCATGCAGTCAGTGGCGACCCCTTAAACTACACGGTCGTCAGAGCAGGCCCTTCATGCAATATGTTGATATTGATAATAACAATCGAATGCATTTTTTAGGTTGCTAAAGGACAACAAGCATCTAGAATCATAAAATCGCATTCTGTATAGATCTAATCGTATTTACATGTAGGCCCAAAATGTAGACAATAGTGAGGAACTCCCAAAAATGCATTTGTTGATCTCCCTGAATCACATTCTGATAGAAGTGGTTTATTGTTTTTTTATTCCTCCAAAAACAATCCACTGATCAACAACCTTTAAAGAGAAGCCTTACTGCATATGCATGTATAAGCATACCTTTAAAGTGCTCTTCGTATCTTTATTGCGAGAATATTTGCCTCTTACTCTGACATTTTAGCATCAACAAATGCAAAGTTGTGACATTCTCATTCATAATTAAATTTGAAAGTGTCCCAGCTCTTGGGAGTGGCTGTTAGATATAAGATTATCACTAAAGCATGCAGGCAAACGCAAAGAATAAATGGCACCATGCGATCATATTCTATCAGTCTCAGCCAACAGTGCATGTGGCACTTCTGAATGGAGTCACGATGAAATGGCAAGTCAAGATATTTCCATTTGTAATTTAATTTGAAAATGTCCCATCAACAAGAATTGGCTGAGAGATAAAAATATGTTACTAGCTCATACAGGCATGGGCAGACCTAAATGGCGCTATGAAAGACAACCTTTAAAATGACACCTCATTTGTAATTTAGTAACCACCATCTAATGAGTACTGTGGAACACACATATGATGCGTGTCCCAAATATGGCGAATTGGGGAGTTTTCGCATCATAGCGCATCTTTATGTTAGCGACGGTAGCCGTCGCTGACAGCGCCAAAAAAGTACAGCGTTTATATATTCAGCGAAGCAGAACCACATGCTATGTACGCTATATATAAGCAGACGTGTACATTGTGTGTTCTACAGTATTCCATTTCAACTCTATGCATAGGAAAATATTTAGAGGAGAGAAGCAAGATCTCATATAATAGTCCAAGAGGCAGGGAACATTTTAATGCCTCAAGTATAATGGTAGTTTCTGAACAAAACCCTTTTTCTGGAATGACTGATTTTTTTATCTTACGCACCAAAGACTTGGCGAAAGAGTTGAAAATTGAATTTTCGTTGTATTTCTGGTTAAAAAGGGCATTTCTTTCTAAATGATATTCAGCTCAATCAACCTTGAGTCTCCCTATACAGATGAGGTATCAAATTGAAACCTAATATCGCCTGATTTTCAGATCAGCCTACCTAGGCAGAAAAGGTATCACATGGAACCCAATATTTGCCTGATTCCCATAAAAAGGAAAATAAATTCTTAAATTGTGTCCTCATCGAAAAAATCAAAAACAGACTAATCGAGAGTTTTTTTTTGTGATTTGCCTATAAAATTATTTATTTGACAGTGATAATGCCCCTATCAATGGTGGGCTCGAAATAGGTTGCACCAAAGATAATTTTATCTGGAATAGATTACCCTTTTCTCACACCATTCTGTGATGGTGGGAGAAAGGGGTAAAAAAGCCTACAAGGGGCAGCATGGGAAAGCTTAGTTCAATAATATTGAACCTTACGTATGCATGAGATGTTTTTACTGCCGACGTCTTTTTGTCATGCATGTAGGTCTAATGATATCAGCAACGGGAAAATAGGTAGCGTTTATGTCTGAACTAGGGAAAGCTCAGAAAAAGACAAGGGAGAAGTTCAAAGTATATTTATTTCTCTCTGTATAACACAGTTAAAATATGCATACGAACTAAAGAGGGCTTGGGTAATGAGCAGCAGAGATGGTGAGTTTGATATAGGGTATTTGGGGGGGGGGGGGGGGTAGGAGATATAGGTGTAGTCGTGATGGGAATGAAGAAGAAGGAATGGGTTTTTACGTCACTTTCAACAGCTTCGGTCATATTGCAACGAGATGGTACCCCGGAAACAGGGAAGAAAATCCTTAGTCTTTACGAATAGTTCCAAGGGATCTTTCCGTCGCAGAAGAACCATAGACAGCCCTCCACAACGCCGCACATTTATTTAGAGACCAAGCCAATCCATACGTATTTGGTAGGTAGGCAGTTAACCCCAAAAGACAAATGTTGTCACCAATCACATTTATCTTTCTAGCTATCTATTAACATGTTTGGGCCATCAAAGCAGTTTTGTTGACGTTAAGGTGAACGATTTCCTTGAATCTAGAAGTTGAAAAAAGCACTATTCGTCATTTACAACCAAATCACAATAAAATGACTATAAAATGTTATCAGAGATTCAGAGTAAAACCTTTCCCTGCGTGTTGATCTTTCCATCACATTGGTGAAATCTGATGGGCCTCAGTCAGGAATAAATATGGATCAGAGCCACTGTTTGAGATCACTTTGCATGTTTTTACCCCTGCTACGAGTGGGTATCCTTTGGTGTGCAATTAATTCCTCATCATACGAAATCTTAGAAAACATACTTTGTTTAGACTCAATAGTCAAATAAACTCAGAGTAGAGTAGAGGAAAATCGGTGTCAAAAATTAACCCCATAAGCTACCTTGCGGTAATTTACCAATGTAGTTTTCTGATACATTTAGTGCTGTAGACTTCGGATCCCGAAATTTCCCTTTTGAGAGTAGATGTCTAGGGGGTTTGGCTGATAGTTTGATCCGTTGTTAAATTTCTAACCTCACCTGAACCTAGCCAGGTCTAAACATACTTTCTTAAAGCAACTGGCAACAACCAGATATGATTTCAAGCCACAAAGCAAAGTAATTCAATCAATGTGTACATATCTCCTTTTACAAAAGACGTTTAGATAATACAAAACAATTAATCCCATTTTTGTCATAATGCATTTAATTGCTGGCATACAGCAGGAAGAGAAGTATTCATCCAATCCTAAAGCTTTTAATCACTAGGTTTCTGAGGAACTCTTCCTATTGTTGCATAACTGTAAGATAAGAGCTCTCTCTCTCCATGAAAAGGTAAATAGATACTTCGATCATTCTTCTGTTATACGATCCAACAGTCATTACATGAACAGCCAAGTTTGCCTGGTCACCAGTAAACCAACGTGACGACTGAAATTTGGCATTATACGTGATGCAGTTCACCTCTCGGTCATTGATACCGTTAAAGAATTGTATGGACGTTCACTTTAAGTAAGTTTAGTAATGTGTAACTTTGAAATCTTTAATAGCTAAGCAAATATTTCTGAAATTAGAATTCATAATAGAGGAAGTAGAAGGCATTATATATATATATATATATATATATATATATATATATATATATATATATATATATATATATATACAGTCAAACCTCTATTAAGCGACCGCTCAAGGGAAATGTCAAAAGTGGTCTATTAAAGAGGTGGTCTCTTAAGAAGGGGTTGAGGGTCTGAGCGAGGTTATGAAAAAACAAAGAATTACCAACAATGACCAGGTATTATTGACGTTGTTATGTTTAGCTGCATCTGTTGAAATTTCTTCATCAATATTTTAAGAATGAACAATTCAGAAAAATAAAAGTTGAACTATATCATTAATTGAGGACCCTCAGAAATAATATATTTTCAATTTTACCGATTATTTCATTATTTTATTGTGCCCTTTCAAATATACAAGGCGTCTAGACATTCAAGTGGCCGTTGAATGAAGGTCCATTCACTCTTAGGGATAAGATTTCATGGTCGTTGGTCGCGTCAAGCAAGTGGTCGTTTAATCACGGTAAAATATACAGGGAATAGCCTTGGGGGGATTTGAAACGGTCGTTCAAGGCAAGTGGTCGTTTAAGGTCCTACGACACTTTTAGAAATCTCAGTTTAATTTTCCTGAAACTTTGCATGAGAAAAGAACATAGCAGAGTGATCTTCAAAACAACTTAAAATCATGGGGTCATCAACTTAGTTTTTTCTCACAGATTTTTGAAAGATTTATGCAATTTATGTCACAAACATCTTATTCTCCAAAACTGGTTTCTTTCTTTGCTATATTTATCCCTTCAGAGATACAGGCACTGCCTGAAATACTGTTCTGCCATGTTGGAATTGTTTTTTTGCTGTTATATAGGAATTATTGGGCAAAATCAAGGAATTCGAGAAACAGGTTTTTAACCCAAAATTGGTATAAGTCAGAATTCCCTAGTTTAATTTTCACTAAATTTTGTCTACACTTTCTACACAATGCTCTTAATAAGAAGACTTAAAGAAAATGACAGGTCATCGTGTTAGTTTTCGAACCACAGATGGTCAAAGTTTGTCAAATAGGACTTTTTTGGGGCAAGTTTTTATGAAAATGTTAGAAAAGAGTTACTCAATTGTTACCATATATGCCCATCCTTATATAAGATATTGTTGAGCAAGGGAACCCCATTTTATACACACGTATTGTCACATATTATGTCTGAAAAAGTGTCAAAACATCAAATTCAATGAATATGAAAATCACAGTAGCCAAAAACAAAAACTCTCAGGATACTATTTATAGTAGGCTGGTATAATCATAATTGTTACATATTCAATAAAAATCAATTTCCTTTCAATTTTTCCAGTCGCGTCAGGTAAATTGTAATAAATTATTTTAGTTTATCATATACCCAATAGGTGTCACCGGTATAGAGTATCGTAAGACCTTAAGAGAAGTGGTCGTTGAGGCAAGTTTGACTGTATATATATATATATATATATATATATATATATATATATATATATATATATATATATATATATATATATATATATATATATATATATATATATACACACACACACACATATATATATATATATATATATATATATATATATATATATATATATATATATATATATATATATATATATATATATATATATATATATATATATATATATATATATACTAGTTCATATACATGTGTGTGTGTATTGCAACCGAAAATATGCAAATAGTTCACAAATTGCAAATTTGCTGGAAGGCTGTTGACCCTCTTTACAGAAAATCTCAGCAAATTCTGCGGCTGGTGGAAGCAGCCAACGCCCAACTGTGGTACAGGCTACATACTAGAAGATGCCTAGGAAGTTGTGGTATATGTGACATCCCTCGGGGTGGCTCGGCTTTGCCTCGCAATACTTCGGGTATCCCGCACGCATCAGAGCTTTTCTGGGCTCTATCTTACACATGACCTACTAGAACTCTTTATAGGCGACCTAAAATGAGGTATACATAGACACAGCTTTTTATACTGAACGCGAAGACGGGCGTAGATGGCATGAAACTGAAGTGACATACCTGAAAGGCGTTGACAAATGTATCAGCACTGCAGACAATGCTACCTCAAATTACATGTTAATACAAAAAAATGTTACTTCTGAATCCCAAAAACATCCAGTCAGAGTAAAAGATCCACACTGCCGTGATGACATAATCGGTTCAAATAGAAATAAAAATCTCACCGACCCCTCAAAAATGGCAGAAAAAGTATTTGCGAGACAAGACTGTTTATACCAGCATGATCCACTTGTAGGGCCTGCCTTGATAGCCTTGTCGTATAAAACGTTGCCACTGACTGCTAGCTGTCATTCACCACTGTCCCAGTTCGAATCCCGGCTGGGGCATGTGAGACAGTTGCCAGTGACTTGGGGTTAGATGGTTGTTTTCGCCGGGTTTCCTCAACCACTTACAACTGGCTAGTCAAGACTTAGCAATAGGGCAGAAAAGTGACGAAAAACGAAATTCCAAATCTACTTGTAAAATGCATAACCATTAATGGAAAAAATAATGTGAACAGACCTTTGAATAAGTGATCTTATGAAACCATGGCCTGACAATATAAAAATACACTGGCACAGTGGACTTGCAATGAATTTCGAAGGTTAGTCACATGTTATGACATGTTCCATTTACATTCAAACAGTCCAAGAAATAGCATTTTTTTAAGATTTAATAATATATGTATTACGAACATTTCAATATACATGTAATTATGATATAAATGCTTATGTTATCCCTGGGTTATATCCGTTTAGTTAAGCCTTTACCTCCAAGTCTTACTCATAGTTGTAAAACGCGGCTGCTGACACCTATTGACGGAAAGGAAAACTAATTACGTTTAGTAAAGTAACAGTAAAGTAACGCCGTTGAGGAACCATGGATTGTAGATATATGAGTGTAGTGGGCCACGGATGTCAACCTATTCACATCTTCAGTAAAGATGTTTTATTCCTGTACCACTCGACCGGTTGCCTGTCTGCAACTGGAAGAACCGTTGTTTGTGTATGCATTGTCGAGATAACGTAATACGTATATTGACTTAGCTGCGAATATGTGAAATGTTAATCTATGTGATCTTCTCCTTATTGGCTCCATGGTTTTAGAGAACACACATTTAATATCAACCACTAGTAAATCAAGTAGGTTTTTATGTTGGTCTGCCAAAATCAGTCACCAAATGCTCTTATTGATAGTATTGCAATTTTAGATACGAGATTGTTATTCGCAAACATAAAAAAACGGTAGTGACATTAATATAAGGCAATTCTCAGGATGATGAACAAAGAAATGAAGGCTAATGAATATGAATATGAGTGTTTAGATGAATGGAAAATGGATGACCTTGAAAAGGGATAGGATAAATGTGCCGAGTTGTTAAGTTAAATGTGCCTGGATATTTCAAATGAATGTTTGTTTTAAAATGTCAGTAAACCTCCTTTACGTAACGGGCCCGTAACGGGCTCAGAACCCGTTATAATGGGCCCGTAACGGGATTGTTATAACGGGCCCGTTAAGAGCCTGTTACGGGCCCGTTATAACGTGCCCATATAAAAAATAAAAATAATGGAACCGTTACGTAATTTCAAGCTGTGAAATGTCAATATATTGAGGGATCAAAAAACGGGCCTCTCACGGGCACGTTACGGGCCCGTGAACTTTTACCTGTGTATACATATATAAATACATATACCGGTATATATATATATTTATATATATATATATATATATATATATATATATATATATATATATATATATATATATATATATATATATATATATATATATATATATATATATATATATATATATGGGGACAAAGTAGCTCAGTTGGTTAGGTGTCAGACTAGTAATCAGAGGGTCGCTGGTTCGATTCCCGGCCACTTTGGTCGTTCTTGGGCAAAACAGTTTATTCCATATTGCTTCAGTCTACCCAGCTGCAAAATGGGTACCTAGCATAAATAAGGCAGTGCTTAGAGTGTGTGCGCTATATGCTGCCAGTTGCTCTGGAATATCCCCCGGGGGAAATGGTTTCTGTATGTACAGTGCCTGCTAGGAGAGGAAGGTCGTGTGAGCACTTCGGTGGATACAAGACTATAAACCGAATACCTTTATATATATATATATATATATATATATATATATATATATATATATATATATATATATATATATATATATATATATATATATATATATTTATATGTATATATATATATATATGTATATATATATATATATGTATATATATGTATATATATGTATATATATGTATATATATATATGTTTGTATATATATATATATATATATATATATATATATATATATATATATATATATATATATATATATATATATATATATGTTTGTATATATATATATATATATATATATATATATATATATATATATATATATATATATATATATATATATATATATATATATATATACAATGAACAATTCATATGTAAACAGTCGTCGTGATGAATTCAGAATACATTGGACTAGTCAGTGGCTGCCTGCCATCAACCACAGGCTTTGCTGAGCTCTCTTACACAAGACCCTTGTTTAGCACTATTTACTAGTTACAAACATTGACTCACCTTACCCTTTTTTTTTGTTCATCGTATTATTTCTTCAAATTTTCTTTATCAATTATGTCAGTAATTTCTAAGGCCACTAGTATGTCTATTATGATATTTGCCACAATCAGTCAGGTTTCTATTTGTACGAAATCCATTACAGAATTAAAGCTTATTTCATTATACCAATGAGAGGACAAAGGTTCTTTTATAACACTTCTGCCGCTATACACACAAAACCTCCAGTTCAATACTCCTGGCGCCATCTATTAATTGACATGAGTATCAACTTATAGAGGTTCGGCGATATCGATTTAGTGGCAAATGAAGAAATTGAGATGACGTCACTGCGTGGCCTTGCTTTCACTGCACTAACCAGGTGATCCTGTAGTTGCCATGGTGATTTATGTCAGTGAAAAACATTTATCCTCGTGGAAACGTACGCCGTGATGAGTCATCCTTGCAATTGGTTGTAGACCAACACTGCGCCAGATACAGCGAATAATTTGATTTCCTTCTCAAAGGAATAGGCATGGGAACGGTATGCGGCCAATTCAACACCATTGATCTGTATACAATAGGATTTTGGATAGGGAATTTTCTTTTATCGTCATTTTCTGTATACAATGGATTTTGGATTGGGGAATTTCGGTTTTCGTCATTTTTCTGCATACAATAAGATTTTGGATTGGGGAATTCGGTTTTCGTCATTTTTCTGTATACAATAAGATTTTGGATAGGAAATTTCTTTTATCGTCATTTTCTGTATACAATAAGATTTTGGATAGGGAATTTCGGTTTTCGTCATTTTTCTGTATACAATAAGATTTTGGATAAGGAACTTCGGTTTTCGTCATTTTTCTGCATACAACAAGATTTTGGATAGGAAATTTCTTTTATCGTCATTTTCTGTATACAATAAGATTTTGGATAGGGAAATTCGGTTTTCGTCATTTTTCTGTATACAATAAGATTTTGGATAGGGAAATTCGGTTTTCGTCATTTTTCTGTATATAAAATTTTGGATAGGGAAATTCGGTTTTTGTCATGTTTCTGTATACAATAAGATATTAGATAGGGAAATTCGGTTTTCGTCATTTTTCTGTATATAAAATTTTGGATAGGGAAATTCGGTTTTTGTCATGTTTCTGTATACAATAAGATATTAGATAGGGAAAATCGGTTTTCGTCATTTTTCTGTATACAATAGGATTTTGGATAGGGAATTTCGGTTTTCGTCATTTTTCTGTATACAATAAGATTTTGGATAGGGAATTTCGGTTTTCGTCATTTTTCTGTATACAATAAGATTTTGGATTGGGAAATTCGGTTTTCGTCATTTTTCTGTATACAATAAGATTTTGGATAGGGAAATTCGGTTTTCGTCATTTTTCTGTATACAATAAGATTTTGGATAGGGAATTTCGGTTTTCGTCATTTTTTTGTATACAACAAGATTTTGGATTGGGAAATTCGGTTTTCGTCATTTTTCTGTATACAATAAGATTTTGGATAGGGAGTTTCGGTTTTCGTCATTTTTTTGTATACAACAAGATTTTGGATAGGGAATTTCGGTTATCGTAATTTTTTGTGATTTGAAATCTAAATCGTGACTTGCCAGTCGTTTATGTTGAGAAAAGTGGATTGACCACCGACAATCTCCACATTAGCGACTTTGTGTACCATGCACAGTGCGCATGCTCATATGACGTAGCAGACTCGGTAGCTGCCGTCAGATTTACTAAACTAAAATGGTAGTAGAAATTTATTGGAAACGTATTTCTGAGGATTCGGTTTATAAAAATAGACGATTTCACCTTGATATTGTATCTTCAAATACTTATGAATCTTTTCAAATAAAAAAAGTTAAATCAAAAACATTTCATTCACTTCCTTTTTCATTTTAAAAGGTACTGTTTTATGGTAACAATTTCCTTCTTTAAGTCATTTAGAGGATAGGAAAATGCAATGAAACACGGATTTCAACCCATTTTTGACGACTATATGAAGGTGGCAGCAAATGATTTCACCCGGAACGTGAAAGTAGACTTCTTTGGCTGTATGATTCAATAGAAATTAAGGTGATTACTGAAAGTCGGCCCGCTTCCATTTTTCACTTGAAAATTTGTTGTTTTAGTGTTTTGCTAGACTACCAAAGACTATTGTTTCATCGTGTTTGTGCGATTGTTCGCTCACATTTCCGACAGTTTACCAGTTTGTCGGCAACTACCGACATACAGCATTCAAAATTGAATTAGCCCGTTCACATGCACTTTGAAAATATACCCAACCATGAATTACAAATAATCATAATTACATATAATTAAGGAATATTCCAAAATGAATCATGATTATTCATTATTCAGCCTATTATATTCAGAAATATTTATTTGTCATGATATATGTCGCGGAGGGGCAAAAGTTATGCATATAGTATTATTTGTGCCCATCTATGTTCACATAGTCCAGAATTTGAAATATTAATTGGTCTTACACAGATGGATTTCAATTCTAGTAGATTGTGTCTATCCGCCTGAGTGATTGGTGACGTAATTCACGCGCGTATTTAGTTGTCCCGCATTGGCTAACGAGGTGTTAGTAGGCGTGGCCTCGCTTACTACAGCGCGATCCTAGCGGTGGGTCCATCATTACTATGACCAGGAAAGTCGATAATGGCATAAGGGCAACTTCCTCACATGCCTCGAGCTGGATGGAATTTTGGATTTGGAATTTCTTATGCTCAATTTGCTGAAAGGTAAAAAAAAACATCTTTCAACAGCCAAACACAATATCCGCGAATTTACCCCGTTCCAAGTATAAAAGTTTTAATTAACCACATGCGTACACATCAAATATAATCCAATAAAATCTATCCCAAACGTTGGGTGACAGATTCGAGGCTCCTGTGGATCGTTTGTAGCGGGTTGGTATGGTCGCTATATAATTGTGCGGCGTTGTTAAGGGTTGTCTATTGCGCTCCTGCAACTGAACGATACCTTTGAGCTATTCGAAAAGACGATGGACGTTATTCCCTGTTCAGGGTTTCTATCTCGTCGCGATATTACATAAGCTGTTAAAAGCGACGTTAAACAATTCCTTCCTTCCTTCCCTTTCCTTCCAATATAATCTATGCAATGTCGAAAATCTAAAAATCCGTACAATGACAAGACAAGCAATCCAATGCAACTGAAACTAAGCAGCTAAGAACACACACACACACACACACACACACACACACACATATATATATATATATATATATATATATATATATATATATATATATATATATATATATATATATATATATATATATATATATATATATATATATATATAATAACACAGTGCTGTAATAAACAAAACCATACAAAGACATACCATACCATATGTATAAATACACTAAACTACATTATAATATTATTTGCCAATTGTGCCTTAGCAAAGTATCCATCCAATTATATCAGATTTGTCACATTCAGATGTAACGAGAAAATACAAATAATGCACTATTCTTCAATACAATTAAATGCAATAAATCAATATCAATGCCTCAAAACAACCCAATATTATATGATTATAAATTTCATAATTATCCAACTATATTCTAGTACAATTGTCGCCACGTTTTACCAAAGATAAGGACATTTGCATCGAGTAAAAATAGAGCGCAAGAGGAAATGCTTAAACACATCCATATTGTTTATTGAATCTGTGAGGCTTTTAACCTCTCCGCTAGCAGTAAAAGAAGAAATTGTTAATTGCCTCCGATATCAGGCGATTGGGATTCCGTTTCATGAAAAACATCTTTCCGCGCGTACTAGGTGCGTCACAAGGACGTCACTGCTACAAAGATGAACAGAGGAATAATTAGAGGCTTTGGTCCTGCCTAATCGGGTAAATATCCTAGTTTCCGGGCCTCGCACTTAGTAGTCCAAACACGGAACCTGTATAAGAAAATGTTTGGATTGCTTGCGTGCAGTCTCCCTTCGGCATGAAGAGATAGGAAAAGCGTCAATACCTGGCTAATGGTATCCGGCAAGTGGGAAACCAACACGGCATTCCAGGGAGGGGAATGGGGGGGGGGGGGATGAAGGCCTTGACGGCATTGGTTATAATTAATCCCATCCCCCCTACTTAACGGGAACTATCATAAAGTGAACAACATTGTCTTGTACTGCTTTTCAAGACGACTGGGGCGCGTCTTTAACTCAATTATACTTCGCAGCCTCCCTTAACATTGACGTCTGGGTAATAGCTACTTTTGGAAACATCAAGCGATTGAAACATTCACTCGCAAAATATTTGAAGAGGAATTGTTGGTTTGGTTGTGATTCACATTTCTCTTTCATTATTTCTCTCCAAACTCTCCCAAAAGATGGTTTCTTACGAATAACGTTAACAGCATAGTCGAGCCTTTTTGACCCGCTCATGACGTGAATGGGTTAACCCATTCACACTCAGATTTCCTCTAGAAGGCATCATCTGCTACTCTCAAACTTTTGAAAATAGCTTGGGAATACAGCGATAGTTCAGAAAATACCTGAAGGAGAGTTCATGTTTGGTCTCTGATTGATATTTCTCCTTCAAATGTTTTCTTTAAAAAAATGTTGTTAGTAAAATATTTCCAAAATCATCAGGCCTGTTTTGGCGTAAATTAGTTAATAAGCAGGACCTGCGTGGAGGAGCATTCTGAAGATAGTGGCTATTTATCGCTACGCTTGACGTAGGTGCCCAATAACCACCCCCTCCCCATACCGTAGAAAAACAACAGTGACCTCTGCTGCCTTAGAGGTGTTTCATTACAGCAGATAAGGTGCTGTGGTTCCTACCTCTATGGTGCATTTGGTAGGCGGGCCTGCCCTGATGGCCGTCTGGTCTAAGACGCTGTCACTGTCTGTGAGATGTCTCTCACCACCGAGGGCCTGCCCTGATGGCCGTGTGGACTAAGGCGCTGCCACTGTCTGCGAGCTGTCTCTCACCACCGAGGGCCTGCCCTGATGGCCGTGTGGTCTAAGACGCTGCCACTGTCTGCGAGATGTCTCTCACCAATGAGGGCCTGCCCTGATGGCCGTGTGGACTAAGGCGCTGCCACTGTGTGCTAGCTGTCTCCCACCACTAAGGGCCTACCCTGATGGCCGTGTGGTCTAAGACGCTGCCACTGACTGCACGCTGTCTCTCACCAGCGAGGGCCTGCCCTGATGGCCGTGTGGTCTAAGACGCTGCCACCACTAAGGGCCTGCCCTGATGGCCGTGTGGACTAAGGCGCTGCCACTGTGTGCTAGCTGTCTCCCACCACCGAGGGCCTGCCCTGATGGCCGTGTGGTCTAAGGCATTTCCACTGACTGCTCGCTATCTCTCACCACTAAGGGCCTGCCCTGATTGCCGTGTGGTCTAAGGCATTGCCACTGTCTGCAATGTGTCTCCCACCACTGCCCTGGTACGAATCCCGGCCGATGTACTAGTATATGAGAAAGTCGTCTCTGACTTGGGGTTAGGTGGTGGTTTTCGCCGGGTCCTCCTGTTTCCTCTACCAGGTACGGGTGACCTCGCAGCCATATTGCAGAAAAGTCCCGGAGAAAAGTGACGAAAATCGAAGTTCCAAATCGGAATTCCAGTTAACAGGCATTCGAACAGAGGATCTTTTGCTTAGTAGTATTTCTCAGTCGGACTATCGGACTATTTCGCAAAACGTTAGATTTTTTAAAGAACCGTCCTGCTATGTATACAAATGGTACACCCTGTTAACCCTTTTGACGAAGTACGAGGTGTAATTACAAATGGAAAATAAATGATTACTGTGAAGAGCGTTTACGTCATACCTACATCAGCATGATGTATGGCACCATGAAATGTTTCTTAACTGTGCATGTTGTTGGATACGTGTGGCGAAAATATCTACGACAATACCTATGTCAATAGGATTTATTGTACTAGGAACCATTTTTCTATTATTACATAAAATTACATTAATTGATGGGATGATGACCAATGATAACTAATGTACTTCTTTAAGAGATTAGGGGAAATGTACACTACTTAGGTTGGTAACGGTAGAGTAAAACGTGGTACCAGTAAAACACCGATTAACCGTGAGTGACACTTGCAACTTTCTCATAAACTCCACACAATATCTGATATATGTTGATAGTGATACTAGTAGTTTCTAATCATGTTTGTTACACAGTTTCCTTAATATCTAAGATACGTTTATTCCCTTATGTTCCTCACAAAGCATTGAGGATTGAATAGTGTTGGTAAAATACCTAAAAAAGAGAATGACACCCTCTAGAGAATGACAATGCTGCGGAATGTTTTATTATGAACTAGACATGTGAATTGCACATGTATACCACTGACTGCTCACTATCTCTCACCACTGCCTGGGTGTGCATCCCGGCCTGGGCATGTGAGAAAGTTGCCACTGACTTGGGGTCAGGTGGTGGTTTTCGCAGAATCCGCCACTTATAATACATCCATGAATTCTCAAAGCACTGCTAATGTCTAAAATAATTCTGATTCTCCGAAATCCCACCAACAATAAAAAAAAGTACACCACATGTGATAGTTTATGTCAATAGGTAATGCTTGCAAACTTGTCATTACAAGTAAGTTTTTAATTTTGTGCACTACGTCATTACACCATGAGTAGACCGATCTTCCATCTACTCAGTAAGTGATGACGCTGTGGCAATATTATTTGATTGTAATTTTGGATCCTCACGGATAAATGAATCAACGCATCTAAATACGACCTTCGAATACTTCTAAGAAGCATAAATCTACTGATTTGCGGTAACCTATCAAAATATACTGTAGTTATAGAAATAAAGAATCACACTCGATGGAAGTAGATTAGATATGGCAGAAAAAGTGGCGATAATCGAATTTCCAAATTCCAAACTCATTCGACCAAATCGCCGATCTAACACAGGGATCTGTTTTAAGCCATATGCAATTTCATTTTTATGATTTGATAAAAAAAAATTCCATTCAAAAATATTTACCATGCGATTGTACATGTATATGAAGAGAAAACTGGTATCACGTTTTGGTTCTACTAAACTACCATAAATTGAATAAAGAATTCCAACAACAATCTCTATTTTAACTATTTTATCCTGATATTAAACAGTCTAACATTGAGATAAAAACTTTCGATAGTAATTGATTGATTATGCTTGAAAATTATACAATTCTAACATATCAGGTTTATAGAAAACAAGCATTCTGGTTAATAGCTTTGAATAGAGGCACATGGGACAGCGCAGTTTGTTGGAATGTTTAACCACTTAAGACATCGGGAGCATACAACAGATCTGACGCATATGAAAATATCGTGGAAACAAAGCAATTTTAGGACGCTTATTTGATTAAAAGTTATTTCTTTAGTTAGGTTTAACATTCCCTCTTGAAACATTTTTCGAATAATGCAATATTTGATGAGTTATCGCAAATGTCGACAGACCATGCGAGTACGCAGGGCGGGAATGCGTTAAGATATACATGTGCGTAGGAGCGGTAGTCGTTCGTGTATTGCAATACTTCTGTAATGTCCCAGGCGTCAGAGGCGCTGACTTGGTACCGATTGGCCAGAAACCAACAGGGATTCCTCTGACGTCATTTCCCACCAATCAAATGGCCCTGGAGCGCGCGTGCAATGACCTGACGTCATTTCCAACCAATAAAACCGGCGATGAGCCGTCGGGGATGTCCCTGACGTCATTTGCAGCCAATGAAATTCCACAATAATATTACGTCATTGGGAGTTGATGTAGAACTATAGAATAGTCAATTTGCTTCACCTGGGAGACCAAGATTGTCCTTATTTGTCGTAATCTCGTCTCTTGCTATTGCCCAGTATTCTCGCGAGACTAGCTACCCGGTGCAGCGTGAAAACAACCACAGCGAGTGTGGAAGGGGTTTTAGTACACGAGCTAGCATTTTTTTTGTGTGGAGAGTTGATCTACCAAACATAAATGTATTGATTTGCTCTCATGTATTACAACATTCGTGGAAAGTAGACAGACAATAGCCGTTTAAAAACCAGTATTCTCCAACGGACTCGAATTCCTGTGATCCGCCTTCACTTATGCGTTTAGGCTATCGATTAATAATCTAGGACCACTATAAGCGAAGCACTGTGGTGTATTGATGCGTTGCACCACCAGAGTTTAGGTTCTCAGAGGCCAAGAAAATGAAAAGTGTCTTTTTCGTGATCCAAAAAAAATGCCATCGTAGTTGTACTGTATGTTTATTGACTGTACTAAGGAAGTACAAAATCATAACAGATAAAGTGTGCAAAATAAACAAACTGAACATAATATATATAAACAAAAGTATAAAAAATTAAGGTGGACAGATATAAAGACATGCATAGATTAAGGAGGAAACTACATTCAAACTTTTGAAATCAGACATGTACACATAAACTAAATGGAATAACAAGGTACACAGACAGAAACTATATACAGAGATACGGGTGATGCTGGTTTTGTTCAGAGATCATCACTTGTAATAATCAAAATGTTTAACGATGCGTCACAGAGATAACCGTAGTCAGGACTAAGGTGGTGATCATCTCAAACGCACAGCATTATGGTTGCCCTTTCCATAGATCGAAACTTAAGGTGGTGACCACTTTGTGGAAATAGTATTAAGGTTGCCCATCAGACAGAAACGACTTTCATCCAAGAGAGCAATTTCATGTCACATTAAGTGTTTGGAATTTTTGACATTTTGATAGACCCCACGGAAGCGTTGATGTATGCCATATACCCGAGGTGCTTACGAGGCGAGGTCGAGTGGCCCGAGGGTATCACATACACAACAGCTTCCGAGGGGTCTACTATGTAGTGTGTAGTATGCTAGTATGTAGCTTGTACCACAGTTGACTGTGGCCTGCCGTGATGGCCATGTGGTCTAATGCGTTGGTACTGACTGCTAGCTGTCTCTCACCAGTGCCTGAGTTCGAATCTCGGACGGGACAATGCGGACATGTGAGAACGCTGTCAGTGATTTGTGGTTAGGTGGTGGTTTTTGCCGGGTACTCCGGTGTCCTCCACCACCTACAACTGGCTAGTCACGGCTTAGCCGCAAAATGGCAGGAAAATGTCGAAAACCAAAATTGCAAATTCCACAGTAGACTACCTCCCGCCAATCACAGACTGAGAGAGAACTCGTATTCAAACTCATAGATAACACCCAGCTTAAAAAACAAAGGCATTCAAAGTGTTATTTTTTTCATATAACCAACCCGTTTCGAGGTCTGTGATTGGTGGAAGGCTGTGGTACAAATAAGCATTGTGATGGCATATTGTTTACCCATTGAAAATGAAATGTATTGACTTACTTTGTCAAAGATTTGAGCCCCACCCTAGGGGATAGTTTGCATTTAAAGATAACTGTCGTTTCTGTAATGCTTTCTATGCATTACAGCTATAGCACTTAACCATTCTCATAGTGAATTTATTTTGTCAACATATAAGAGATAAACAGTAACCAAAGTTGTTCCGTTGTCTTGTGAGCAATTTGACATGAAAAAACAGTGTATATTTACAATTGAGCAGCCATTAAACGCCCAAATTACAAATACTAGTAAGCAATCGAAATGTGGAACATTCACCTTTGTTATCAACGACAGTGACTTTCTCGTATGTTACTTAGAAAACATGGTACATGTGTAACATCATCATAGCTATTTCTGTTTCTTAGCCAAAAGATGCGTCATTGCCCTACTGCACATGTAGAGGAAGATTATGAAATGATTTATAAAAAGGGAGGCGGTGTACTTTTATTTGTTTTTAAAGCAGTCGTTTTGAAAATCGCATTTTATGTTTGCACAATCCTCAGTGAGCGGATATATAAAAAAATGTTGAGTTTATTGGCGATTGGGATCTCGCCGGGTAAAAGATATTTACAGTAGGAGTTTTCACTTTTTTCAGACTGATTATTAACCAATAGTACTGTAAATTGTCGTGGGAATTACTTCCAGTTTCAGTTAACATTAAAACCCATTTGAAAATACACTTTAGATGACTTGAGCAAACTTCAAACTACAAGACCCTTCTCACAACCTTTTAATAGTTCAAACCTTTCAACATTTTATCAATCTCATACTGTTACCCACCAAACAATGTGTATATGTCAAAAACGGGTACTTCCATTCATCATATAAAAAGAACACTGAAGAAATACAGTATATAGAGACAAACAAACGATTTGGCACAAATGATTGATTTAAGCACATCCTAGATACCGTATATCTGGTTATTTTGGCTGTGTGAAATTTTGGCTCTTTTGGGCCAAAACGGGGGTAAGGAAATTATGGCTCATATTAATTTTGGCTCTCCCAGGGTCTGAGCCAAAATTACCTTACTTTTGAAATTATCTTACTACCTAAAATGACAAAATGTCTGTCGCTGCATAGCATGTATTCTAGTTCAATCTGTTAAAAGTAACTCTGTATAGAAATAGTTTTGTTTAAATTACAATTTGATTGGGGTAGGCTTGATGAGTTCTCACTGTGTAAAATGCACTTATTACGTACGCATTGGGAGTAACTGATCAAGTAGTTAACTTGTAATTGAGTTTACCATGGTGAATAGAACTCAGGAGGTGCGTAGTGGCACCCCTTGTAATTACAAACAAAGGAATTTTGCAAGGGAGTATGATCAAAAGACAACTGTACATGTGTTTTCTAAACAAACTATACATACCATGCTGCTGAGATTTTTAATTGTAATCATGAAGCATGCCACTTAGGCCAGTGATTACCTCACATTACATGCCATGCAGTGGCTGACATCTGGTGTCCACACTAGAAACTAAGCTCAACACAACCTGAGCACAGGGTTGAAGTCGGGGTGTTCAAGGTATGCATTCTTGGCTTTTATTAATTTTGGCTCTTTAAGATGGAGAGCCAAAATAGGCCAAAATTAGATTACCTCCAAAAAACCCAGATATACGGTAGATGACACCCAGTAATTGCAGAACTTGAGAGATTTGAATAACGTCGCTTCCCACTAAACAAAAAAATGTTATGTATAGTTACATGTATGTTATCCATGCAACTCTCTATATTCGTTATGCTTCATTGTCACCATTGAGGCAGGTCTTTTTTTGTATTTGTACTGTATTTTCTCTGTCACTCGTCTTTGCATGTAAAGTGAGAAGAGACATTTTGTCTGTCTTGAGATTTGCAATAAACAAAAGTAACTTTTCAAATGAAAAAGAAAAAGAATTTTCAAACATCAACCTTGAAAAGGGTTTGTTTTGCCAGCTGACACGCTGGGGTGGCTTCCTACAACTTTCAAACTTCTCCAATCTTTCGAACAGCGATGTTTAAAAGATTGACTTGAGCATTAGACCAGTTCTTGTAGATTATATGTAAATATCCACCAATTCTATGTAAATAACTTGAGAATAATTGTCGAAATTCATTCGAGCATTTCAAACATCCAAGTTTTGGATGCTCCTGATATCTTCTACATGGCCTTCTGATCAAGGGTTCAAGTGTACCAAAAATAGTTTGGTACGCTTGATAATCATATTCTTAAAGGGGACCTTTTAAAGGCTCCGACACATACATATTAACACTATTGACAATTGTCTTTAGAATGGGAGATTTGTTGGTTTTCTTTTTTATTTAATCAACCTGGCTTTCATCGAGCTGCAATCCCTCTATTGATATTACACGTCTGAGGTTATGGGGAATTCAAAGATAAAGAACAGAATTGTCCACTCCCCTAATGTGAAACCAACTTTCCCTCTGGCTCATAAGCTAATAGATGAGGGCTTTCTTCCGAGAATTATATTACATCTCGGTAGTAGTAGTAGTAGTAGTAGTAGTAGTAGTAGTAGTAGTAGTAGTAGTAGTAGTAGTAGTAGTAGTAGTAGTAGTAGTAAACGAAATGAAATACAAATAGAACAGAAGATAATAAGATAATACAAAAAGTTTTTGAAATTTAACATCTAAGAATAATTAGTCAGAACAGTTAGTCAGTCAAACTACCAAACTAAAGTTTGAATGACGCTATGAGCTTACGTCAAGACTGCAGTTGGTCAATTGGTTACGTCACACGTGTTATAAATCCCTGAATGACGTCACAAGTGTTGTTGCCCATTTGATTACGTCATGGCTCTAGTTACACGCTAGTGTACGTCACGACTGTAAGTTGCTCGCTAAGTTACGTCACACTTGTTGTCTCGCTTAATTACGTCACATTTAGAATTGCCAGCCGGGCCGTGTCACGCAAATACTATTGCAATCACGTCGCACCTGTTTCACATACCGGTATCTGTTTTCCCTTTATCGGTGTTCAGAGAAAAACGTAGGAGCCTAATTTAATTTCAAAGTGCACCATTGTATTTCATGGACATACACATAAAATTGATTGCCCTTAAAAACAGGTCTAGACGCTAAGTCAACCCGTACAACGGGACCTATACGATTAAGCATCTCTGTACATTGAGCAGTTGCTTATTCTCCGTTAGATTGGCAACTGGCTAATCACGAATTAGTCGTGTTATGACAGAAAACGTGAAAATATTCGAAACTCTGAATTATAACTGAAATTAACAAGAATATCCCATATTTACGTTGAACATTTTGATTCTGAATATTGAATTTCGATTATCGGCACTTTGCTACCATATCCATGCTTAATCACGAATAGTCATTTGTTTCTGGTGTACGGACATTGTATTACCAAAGTAATGGCGGACCATTTGCTATTTTGAGGGGGACAGGCTATCCTTTATTGGGCTGGTCAGACAAAAATCTTCTCCTTATAATTTGGCAGAGCCAGATTTTTTTGAACATAATACAGAACTTTTTTAATCATCAATGATGAATAATTTTCTCCATTTTCAGGGCCAGAATATTTCTTTCTTGATTTTCAGGAAAGCATTTTGTTT
>OZ012689.1:6842742-6867742 GCA_963942565.1 Maea johnstoni | reverse complement strand
ATAGCCCTTTCCCATATGTTGTAACAGAGGAGAACTATTTATGTTACATTGCATAACTCTTCTCAAATGATCTGCATCCAGTTGACCAATCCCACACAGAGGGACTTAGCAAGCCTGACTTTTTGACAGTCAGTTATAATTTTTCAAGACCAGTGGATCCTAGATGTTACTGGTAATGCAGGGCTTGTAATATTTTGAGTGAGCGTTGAGGCTTGCATTATAATCTTTCCTCTAGGTGTTTTTCTAGGTTAACCCTTTAGCTGCTGGTGGCTAATTTTGTCAGTACAAAATGACTGAAACCCAGGCAAATAGGTACTCATATATTAACTTCTCAATGAGAGCTTTCCAATGAATACCACCATGACAGGGTCTAGATAGTTTTCAAAAATCTCTGCGCCGTTTGGATGAAAGTAGTTACAATATTGAAAGTGTTAAAAGTGTCCTTCCCGATCTCAGAGTCTCACTATAACTATATTATTTGAGACGGAGTCCCCTCGATTCTGGCCCTATCTCATACATGTGCTATATAAAGCTATATAGTAATCTTACATTCTTATCTGATTGTCACCAGTCCGGATGCAATACCCACATTGGCCTACATTTTTGCCATAAACCTAAAAAAACACATAGTCCACGTGTCTGCACATCATTAAGTCCTGGTACATGGGAAATGGTGGGGTTATTTTAACTCAGAATATTTGCATTTATTTAACCATGCTTTTCCTAAGCTGGTGTGTGGGGTTAGAGAGAATGATTTTGAATAAAGTCCATGTGTCTACACATGATCAAGTCCTAGTACATGGGGAAATAAGGGATTATTTTAACTCAGAATATTTGCATATTAAAACTTGCTTTTTCTGATCTGGGATATGGGGTTACAGAGAATGATTTTAAACATTGTTCAAGTAAAACTTGAGAATTCATAATATGTAATGCGTAGAATAATGTGTGTTTACATATTGTTGATAAATAGATTAATATAAGGTGTGGTGTGGTTAACAATACTGAAAGAGTTCTGAACATACATTTAACATAAATCAATGTTAACACTTTCCTGCTTATGGTATGAAAGGGTTAAAGAAAACTTGAAGCACTGATTACCCAAGGAAACCCATGTACATAGCAGCACTCATCCTGAGCACTGCTTTCTGTTGCTAGGACCCCCCAGGGTCTGTCATCACCTACCTGGCTTTATGGGAGGAGTTACCTGTGAATCAGGTAATTATCTGAGCTGCCAATTACAATTAGCAACTCCCCTGAACTCCAGCTATATAATAGGTCCTCAATTGAACTCCCGCTTTAAGTCCTCAGTTGCTTTCCCACCCATCCTCTCAGCTTCACTATTAGCCAGGATTTAGCAAGTGGAGGCCCGAAATTGGCAATTGGAACATAAATGGGGGTCCTATTTTCAATGGAGACAAAAATATACTTCAGGAAACAACCATCAACATGAATTTACTGATTAAAAGCAGGCATAATATCCTCATGCAATGTCATGGGAGGTATATATATTGGGTTGTGAAAAAAACAGTGTTAATGTGTTTGAAAATGCGATTTAAAGAAACTACTCACAAAGAATTGGCCTGAGGGGTGATGTTTGTGGGTTTGGGTGTCCAAATGGCTAATCCTATCTTGCAACTCTTAAGGTACCTGTGGGATCAATACTGACTTATTACCAACCCTGTAGTGGTCCTTTAAATAACAGGTATTGCCCTTAATTGCTCACCCATCCTCTCATGTTGGGTACCCTTAAGGTACCAAGGGTGCAACATGAATTTGTGAGTCTACACGACTCCCTTGTAGTACCTTGAACCACAATTCAGGGCTCGACGTTTAACAGTTGTCCTATGGCCCCAGGCCAGTGAAAATTTCAAAAATGGCTTAGGGCCAGTTAATAAGACCTCAACTGGTCTTACAGGGCCAGTAAACATTGGGGGACATTCTTGTTAACAAGGTTTCCCTCAGGAATATGCCAAAAGTTTTTGAAATAAATGAAGATGAAATAAATAAAAATAGATGTCTGTGGATTTTATGCAATGTTTTTTTTTATACTAAAGAAAAAATTGTAGGACCAGTAAAGATTTTGCAGGACCAGTAGATCCGAGGTGTTACTGGTCCTACGTGGCCAGTACAAGTTTGAGTTAGCATTGAGGCCTGCAATTCTATGTCCCAGGGCTTGAAATAAATTCTTTTCCAGGTAGCAAAATTGCATCTTCAAAAGCTACCTAAAGCTGTTGAGTATAGAACCAACTTACATCCTTGGGATCCCAGCAGACATGTGAGTGGGTCGCACAATTAAGAATTCAAGGGAGCCCTGGGCTCCTGACACCCCAGGCCCTTAATTTCAAACCATGATGTCCTCAATTGTTGTCCCACACACCCACTTAGCGGAACCAGACTTGAATACCGGAGGTTTCAATCTGGCTAGAAGGCAAGTGAGAAGGTTGCTGTTGACTTTGGGATAGTCTTTTAATGATCTTCACTTGATAGTACTTCAATTTCTTCTACTTGAATTTCTGGCTATTCATCCTTGACTGAAGCAGAAGAAATGATGATAAATGAAAAGCCAATGGCCCAATCCTCTTCCAGGGGTTTTGATCAAAGCATGTTCTCCCATGTATCAATATTGCCAATATTTATCATATATATATATTTCTTTTTTTCTCTTACAGGTCGCCATAAAAATTATAGATAAGACCCAACTCGATGACTCAAATCTACAAAAAGTTTATAGGGAAGTGAAAATTTTAAAGATGCTCACACATCCTCATATCATCAAGGTTTACCAGGTAAGTTATTTCAATCAACCACAGGTGAGAAAAAAAGATGGCATCCATGCAAATTTGCCTAATAGGGGTGTTATTAATTAAGATAAACATACTACATATAAAATTGACCTGGTAGCAGGGTCTTAGCCAGGATTTAGAAACTGGGTGCCCACAATTGGCAATTGTAAAGTTTTTGGGCGTCCAAATTTTTAAGGGGGACTACAATATACTTGGATTTCACCCATAAACATGTATAACTTTAACAAAATAAGGTATGATATCCTTATACAATGTCATGGGAATTACATAAAGATGAAAAATTCAATTATATGCTTGAAATTGACATTTCAAGAAATTCCTCACCAAAATTTGAGTGAGGGGTGCTTTTTAAGGGTTTGGGTGTCCAAAAAGACACCCAGATGCCCTGCTGGCTAAGACCATGCCTGGTAGAGCTAGTTCACATAGTCAAATAGGCATACACAAATATTTTTAGACCTACATTATATTTGATATGAATAAACTTTAAGAAATAAAATTGAGCCATTGAAATATGTAACAATTAAGATATTAAGATATTTATAATTATCTAACAAATTTATTCTAATTGTGTTTTGGTCGTAATGCATTTTTACTCATTTTCCACTATTTTGCTAGGTCTACCAAAGATATAATTTTACAATTCAGACAGGTCCTTTTCTGCAGCTCTACTAACTAGACCCCCACATTAGTCGGACTCTAAAACCTGCTTTATACGGGAACACTGTGCTCAGTATTCTAAGAATCCGGCCCCCTCGAGTGATTTCAGTGATATCGCCCTGGCTTAGTGGCAGAGCGAGGGAGTGATATACGATCGCGATTCAACGTGGGTTGTTGTACGTGGTGTTACAGTTATAGAAACTACTTGATCATCACTGGGCTACCTAGACTTGCCACAAGTCTGTGTAAAACACCTGTATTCATGATTTACTGTGTGTTCCATTTAGGCCCATGTTTAATTCTCTTTTATCCCTTTGGGTGATGCTGTGATCGCCTTAACCATTCCAATGCTGAGGCTACTTTTGCCCAAAGCACAAGGACGCAACGATTTTGATAATCATCTAAACCCTGTCGTGTTGATATTCATTGGATACCCATTCTTTGGTTTCACTCATTTTTTTTAGGTTTTTTGCATCACCATGTATTGGCCCAGTTAGCCACCAGCAGCATAAGGGTTATGAGTTATTTTCCTTAGCCTCAAATGCAAGTGCTGCCATCTTAAGTGTATTGATGACATTAATGGAATTGTGATTATCTACACTTTTTTGCCATACATTCTGGCTGAATTTGTACTAGTCGTAGTCGCTATTTGTAGGTGGTAAAGGAGAATCCTATGGAAACTGCAGTCTAACCCCAAGTCACTGCAAACCTTTTCACATGATTTCTTAGGGTTTGGGTGTCCAAATGATGCCCAGATGCCCTGCTGGCTAAGACTTAATGCATGCATCCCTTTTAAGCATTCTAACTCAGCCTGTGAGCCAGGCTATGGTTTACCAGTCCTGCTCAGAAAACAGATGGTTGGCGTATGTTTATGCCACAAGTAAACACAATTCACATGCTCCTAGGAAAGTAATGTTATTTACAGGTGATTTTAACCCTTTCATGCCCAGAATCCCCAGATATTCTTCTGGATGTTGTGCTACATTAAATAGTTAATTTTGCAGAAATTAAAAAAAAATAATGAGATTTGTAAGTTTCTTCTGATCAACATTCCTTCAAGCCAGTTTTGGGGTGTTAATTACAGGGATAGCAGGGGGGGGGGGGGGTTACTCCTCTGTGCCAAGAGCCCTGTGGTAGGGTGTTGGGGTTCAAGAGGCAGCAAAAGACACCCCTGGACCCTGGTCATGGAGCTAATCACGACAACCACCCAATGCTAAAATTTCATAATATAGGGGCCCCGGCCTAGAAACAACATTCTATCAAAATATTTGCCAGATAATCATATCACTCATATGATAGACTGCTGGTCATATATAGGTCAGGGGAGTCCTGAGGCCTGAAAGAATGTTTGTTTCCTGTAATGGTAAATAAAAATAGGGTTGGTAGGTAGGAAAAAAATTAGGATTTTTTTTTCAAAACTGTGTTTTATGCATGTTTTATGTTGATTAGGAGTTGGAAGGGCAAAAAAAACTTCAGGGTAGGGATTTTATTGATTTAGAAATTGTTAGGGTAGGGTTACAGGAAACAACTAACTCTTATTTCTCGGCCTGAGCAAGCTTTGGCCTCATTTGATATGAACTCATGGCTAGTCCAAAAGGTCAACCTCTGGGCTAAGTACATCAAGCCCAAACATCAACAGTTTGTACCTCAACAATTGTGTTTAGGTTTAGCGCAAGTTCTTGGAGGTTGTTCGGCTTGAAATTGGTTAAGTGTCCCAAGTACTAAGACCTAATAAAGACGCTATCCGACCCTTAGTTTGAGCCATGTGAGAAAGTCTAAAATGAGTTTGGAATGGTCTTGTGTTTTCCCCTGGGTACTACAATTTCCGCCGCCCCGTTCCCCCCCCCCCCCCCCCCCCCCACTATAGACCACTGGTTAGTCATGATTTATCCAAATATTGCAGAAAAAGTGATGAGGAACAAAATTTCAAGTTTTAAATGGAATCTGTTTGATCACGTATATACATCAACTAGCCATTTGGGCCTAAATAGGTTAAAATGTTTGATTGGAAGTTACTCTTTATTTTGGCATCTGAAAAAACCCTATGTTGATAACAGACCAAGAGTAGGAACGTTGGAATCTGCGAAGAATTTCTGTGGGAAGATCATATTATTCCCCCATCTGTAGTTTAACCCTATGCTATTGTGGCTAATTTGGCCAATACAAAATGATGGAAAAAACATGAAAAATTATTTAAACCCTGGCAAATGGGTACTCATCTGAGAGTACTGAGCAAGAGCTTTCCAATGAATACCAACATAACAGGGTTTTGATGGTTTTCAAAAATTCTTTGCATCATTGTGAGCACTTTGGATGAAAGTAGTCCCAGCATTAGTAGGGTTAAAGCACATTGCCATCCAGGGTTGGGCAAGAATGTACAGAACGCTGGCAGTCCGCCCAAATCTGATATCAACTTTCTGAAGGCTTCTGAGTTAAGCCGTATCATCTGCATTAATCCTAATCTGCCTGTCAATCACCCGGTATCAAACATTGCGTCAAAGCCGGGCCGGTATCGACCCACGGCGCCACACATCAATAGTACACTGTCTCTTATCACTTCACCATTAAAAGCCGAATGCTGCTGCTAAGATTCCGTATTTTATAAGAACCCATTTTCCGGTATGTTCCATGATTTATGACAACCTGTTATTTTTTCACTGTTTCAATAGTACTCTGTCCCTTATCACTTCATCATTAGAAGCCAAATGCTGCTGCGAAGATTCCATATTTTATAAGAACTCATTTTCCAAGAACTGATTTACGACAACCTGTGTTTTTTTTTAAAGTTGCCTAGTAACGTTAGTTTGGAGTGAGTGAAAGGCATGTTTTCTATAAATAAATCCATTATGTTTTTATTAGCATGAAACAGCAGCGATCTAATACTGAACAGGTATCATTATTTCCAAGAGTGGGCTCAGGCAAATGGTCTTCAAATAATGTGGTGTTGTATCATACTTATATTTATTAGCTTGGTATTTGATGCTGTTTGGTAGCTGTTAGGATAGGAAAATGCCCACGTAACAATATTTGTAAAATACCAGCCCAGACCGCTTATGAACAATTTCAGAAAAGGGCCTGTAGGGCTAATTCAAAATTTATCTGTTAAGCCCTACCAGATTTGTGGAAATTGAAAAAAAAAAGTTGACCAACTAAGGCCAAAACATCCCAAATGAATTAACTAAATACTAAATGTATATATTGTAATTTCATCAAATGTTTATTTTAAGTATTTTTGGAAAAAAAGTCACTTTGAACATAGTTAATGCTGTGATATTGCTTATAGAGATGTATTTCTCGATATCAAAGTGAAACAAGTTTATGGTATTTATGAGAGTACTACATTGTAGTTTCCCTCGTAAATTAGAACACCGCATTTATTTTGATCACCAGTTTTGCACACACATTGTCAAATTGCAGGTCAATAACCTGAGTAGCATAAAGTGAATTACGTTATGCGTTTCATCTATTTTTTTTGGTTAATTGCTCACACAGTTTCTGATGGCAGGTCAATGTCCTGAGTACTTAACATCTAGACTAGTGAATCATGTTATGCATTTAATCTACTGTTTTGGTAATCATTTGTGCATTTTCTCCACTTTCAGGTTATGGAAACCAAAAATATGTTATATTTAGTATCGGAATATGCACCAAATGGAGAGATATTTGGTAAGTACATTTAACATTATTACATTCAGCATGAATGATTTTACCCCAATAGAATATATATTCTCCTGTGGAAGCTGTGGCCATGCAATCCCAGACAGAATGATTGATGGCTAATTAATTGTAATCCCCTTGCCCAACGTTTATTTTAGTGTGAACATGTGGTTTGGTCTATTAGGGATTTTAGGTCTTGCCTCATTATTGTCACCATCACCACCACAACCACAGACGCTTCACCCCTAATGGAGACAAAAGTGACATTTCCATAATTATTAGCGACTGCCATACTGTATACAGCTTAAATTTGGAGTGCTAGGTATATCTCTTTACAGCCCTGCTGGATTACGTGTATTTGTGCTACTTCAAATCTGCACATTCATGCACTCAAACTAGAGGAGATACAAAGCAGGATATCTATTTGAAGAATATTATGTATACGCTATCATAGGAAGCGCGAAAATAGCGAAAACTAAACGCCAGTAAAAATTTCCAGTTATATATTAATCTCCCATCTTTTTCATCATCGTTACCTATCATCATCATCATCATCATAGTGTTTACCTGTGATGACCACCTGCACTCCCTTTGTTTTCATTGTCATCTTTGTTCTCCTCATCATCAACTTTGCCTCATCTAAATTCTTTTCCTCATCCTCACAATTATCATCATCATCTTCACCAGCACCACCATCATCATCTTTTAAAATTAATCCTCTTCATCATCAGCAGCAGCTTTACCACCATCATCTTCATGATCATCATCAACATCTTCATCATTTTCTTCACCACCACCATCATCATCATCATCATCATCAGCACCATCATCATCATAAACACCATCATCATCATCATCATCATCATTCTCCTACCACCTTCATCATCGATGAAAGAGCCTCTATTTTCCCACACATCAACTTTCCCAAGGTGTCAACTCCTCGCTAACCTTTCTGTTAGTTGCGAGATATTATGGTGTTGATAAGTGAATGAATGTTTGCTCTGCGTTCCTCAGATGTCATTACTACAATGGACCCTCTAGCGGTTAAGTGTTTCTCGTGTTTGGCATGTCCATAGCAGGAGGAAGTGAAATGATCTGTATTGACGGAAGAAAAAAGGCAATAAAATCTAGCCATAAAGGCACAATTAAATCCTGATGAGAATAAAACCATAAACATACATAAAAACACACGCAAATTGGAAAAAATACACACAAGACATTGCCTTAAGTGGTGGAACAAGTGAATAGTATGTATCAATACATTGTGCTCGGTTGTATATCGACTGAAAAGGAGTGGAAAAGTCATAAGCGCAGGATGTGAAAGTTTTTGAGAATGAATTAAAGAACGTTTGCCACACACACACACCTTTAAGTTGTTAAAGGTGAAGGAACTAAAGACTTGCAGGTAAATAAGGAACTTCTTACAAAAAATTGCACCAGGCCCTTTTATTTAGGTACAGCAGTTTTGCCTCATATGTAAAGGGTATTGTTGGGGGTTTAGTGGTAGGGGTGTGATCAAGCGTAAATAGCATTGTTATATACCAAGACGGGCGTCTGCTGGCAGTTATATTCTCAGCCATTCATCAACAGCTTATCCAGGTGGTCTGAGACCCTGGAAACACCCGAGAACAGGATCTAATTTAAGACCCTGTTCTAGGGGTATTTCCAGGGGTCTTTGCCAGGATTTGGAAACCCGGGGACCCCAAGATTGTCAATTGTAAGGTGTCCTATTTTTCAATGGAGACCACAGTTAATTTACTCACTCAGATTACAACCATAGACCTATATATCTACTTACAGAAATAAGGCATAATATCCATAATACAATGAAATTACAATTATATTTAGATGAAAAGATTCATTTATATGGTTGAAATTGACATTATAAGAAGTTTTCATTTTAAAAAGAATTAGGGTGTCTTGACTCCTGAGTGGTGATTTTCAAGGGTTTGGGTGTCCAAATGATGCTCAGATGCCCTGCTGGCTACGACTCTGTGTAGAAATAAAGGAAGGGGTGAACTGAGGTGAGAGGGAGTACGGCCAGGTAGCGCACACAAAGACCCCTTAAAAGGGTAGAGAGGCGCCCACCAGTACCTACCTGTATCTACGCTCCTCTTCGTGACACCTGCATGAGGGGCTTGGAACAGGTGATCCCTTGTTGGTGGTGAACTATGGATCTTCCCTTGTGTGTGACATATGGATTTCTGCAGTGAAATGCACAACTGTGTGTGGGTGATTTTCTAGGTGATTTAACACGGAAAGGGCGCCATTTCCGGTTTCCCTTTATGCTTGACTGTGATGTAACTGTGCTTCAAACAGCGAGTAGACATCATGTCTCAATCGACGCTTTTCTGCAAAAAAGTTGGAGCCAACTTTATTCATCCTTGGCAAACGTGAAGAGTTGAAGTTGAACCATCTTTTGTTGAACTGATAACAACGACAATAGGACATCTTTACTCATATTTTGAACGAATGTGCAATGATTTGTATTCCTCTCATTCATGTCTATTGTGCACTAAATTGGTTGGTCTATTTCTGAGTGTTATGTCTATATTGTGTAAAGTATCTTAAGGGAAATATTCAAAAGAAAAGAGCTAACAAGATCCTCACTTACAGTTTTGAAAGTATTTGCAGCCTGCAAATTGCAGGAGATAGGCAGGGCACAATGTAATTCCTCAAAAAATCATCTTCTATCATGACATAGCTGAAGTGTTATTTGCACTTTTGACCGAAAAGGCTATTAAATGATAAATGCAGTCAATGTATGGATTTGAAGTAGCTGAGTAGCTAAATCTGGAACCTTGGGCAGATATTTTATATATATTCTGTTTTGGACAGGTATTTTTAACCCTAGTGCTGCTGGTGGCTAATTTGGCCAATACAAATTGATGCAATACACCTGAAAAATGATTGAATCCCTGGCACATGGGTTTGTATGCGAAAGTACTCGGTGAGAGCTATCCAATGAATACCAACACGATAGGGGTTCGATGGTTTTAAAAGATCTTTTGCATCCTTGTGCTTTTGACAAAAGTAGCCTCGGCATTGGAAAGGCTAAAAACTCCTGGCTAAGACCGTGATTGTCCCGATGCAGTGTTTACGTAGTAGCGCTCGGAATCTCATTCTCCTACGTTATTGATTCATGGCTTGTTTTGTCCTCAGCTGAAGGGTTTGCGCCGAAAATAGTGGTTACGCAGGCAGCGCAGCCATTGGCTGGGCGCGCGTGTGCGTACACACGGACAGGTGATTGATACGGAGGTTGAGGGAGGCTCTGGCCCGATCGGGACACACACATCTGGGCCTGGATTGATCAGCACGCTAGCTGCTGGCTATTCTCTGTGGTTTAACTCTTCCAATGCCGGGGCTACTTTCATCCAAAGCACAAGGATTCAATGATTTTTGAAAACAACCCTGTCATATTGGTATGTATTGGAGTACGCTCATATGAGTACCCATATTCCAGGGTTTCAGTCTTTTTAAAAGTTTTTTTTGCATCATTTTGTGTTGGCCAAATTAGCCACCAGCAGAATTGGGGTTAACCCTTATGCTGCTGGTGGCTAATTTGGCTGTAACAAAATGATGCCAAAAAAAACAAAAAAATGAAAAATGACTGAAACCCTGACACATGGGTACTCATCTAAGAGTACTCCGTGAGAGCTTTCCAATGAATACCAACATGGCAGGGTTTAGATGGTTTTCAAAAATATTTGCATCCTTGTTCGTTTGAGGAAAGTAGCCTCAGCATTGGAAGGGTTGACCCAGGTCTGGCTGTGGAGCCAAAAACACCCTATTACCCTGGAATATCCTGGTGAATAACTAGGGCTTTTTTCATGGAACATCCTCAGTCCATATCCAACCCATAATTCGCTATTCTCAGGGGGATGTAGGGACTGGACATGTGATTACTGAATCCTGTTTACTAATCAATTAATTAATTCATTAATCGAAGTAGAAACTGAATATGCGATTATAGAATCCAATCAATTAGTAATTCAATTCAATACACAATACTAACATCAAATTTAATTAAACATATTAGCTCTCATTGCACTCACATGGTCTGACACCTCAAAACATGACTTATCTTAAATAGAATAGTAGCGGAAGGTATTCAAAGAGAAATTGATTAGCTTAAGAAAGGAACTACATGTTTCATGTAATGCATGTCTTCCAAAAATATAGCATGCCTATCTGCTGGAAGCAGGGTATATCAGTTTCAAGATTCCTTGATGTGACCTGAAATCCTGGTCAAGCAGCAAGATCTGCTGGCTGTGAGTCCATGCTATCTTCCTCTGAGCAATCGGTACTCTTTAGTACTATTGATAGTACGTAATGTGTACTATCACATACACTTATACACCTGGTACGCCAATTTTACTCTTCATGAACTATTTAAACACTAATTCATCTCACTCTTATCGCAGTATCCATGCGCTGTTCATGTATATGCACTAGTAACTTCAGTTATAGTCTTCACCTATATACTATTCAGCCTTTTCGCACATTACCTATGCACTTAATTGATTTTTCTGTGCATTGTTTATGTATGCTCCTTATAATGACCAGCTACGGTCTTCACACATACTATTCATACATCATACATTTCATTCATGTACTATTCTTACACTATCTATGCACTATATTGATAATTTTGTGACCTTCTTATGAACTATTTATACCTTATTTACACAGCATATGCTGTGCTCAGCCTCTCTTATGATTGTCTATTAGACCTTGGCTGGTGACTTAATATATCGGCTAGCCTAGGTCTAGTGGAGTTGAGAGGTTGATACTAGGGAGATGCAGCATTGGGGGAGGAGGGGGGGGGGGGGGGGTTGCAATTGTCAGACAATCACATCAGGCAAGTGTGCAGTCAATGCATATAGCACAGGTTAGAATGCTGGCTGGGGCAAGTGAGGAAGTTGTCAGTGATTTGGGGCTAGTTGGTGGTTTTTGCTGTGTACTCCGTTTTTCTGCACCAAAATTAGCTAGTCAGGACTATGACGAAAACTGAAATTTCAGATTCCATATATAGCTGCAGTTGGGTCGTAGTCTTATCCAGCAGGGTGTCTGGGTGTCATTTGGATACCCAAACCCTCAAAAACAATGCCTCAGAACACCCAAAAGACTTTGAGGGTAATTTCTTATGATATCATATAATTAATCTTTTTCACTCCAATATAAATCCCTCGAAATTGTATAAGGATATTATGGCTTATTTCAATAAGGTAAATACATGTTTTTGGTAGTAATCTGAGTATATTGTGGTCTCCCTTGATAAATTGGATTCCCCCAAAAAGTATGCAATTGCCAATTTCTGGGTACCCTGTTCCTAAATCCTGGTTAAGGCCCTGAGTTGGGCAGCTAGCGGTCTCTCTACCAGCCGTTCCTCCCGTGAGCAATGAATGAACAATGAATTCCCGTTAGTCGACTAATGAACCATGAAAGATCCGCTGACATCATCCTGGCGCTCCGTGACATCAGCCCGGGCCGCCAGCTCTGCCCAATGACGCACACACAAATTAAAATTGGATGGAAGTAGTTGTTGCGGCGTACTGGTGGCCAGCCGGCCGCGTACGTTATTTCCCAATAAGCGCCCGGGTGAAAATCAATCTAGTTATTAGCTACTGGTAGGTGTGGGAGGCTGTTAACCTTTATGCTGCTGGTCGCTAATTTTGCCAACCCAAAAAACGATGCAAAAAACCCTGAAAAATTACTGAAACCCTGGCAAATGGGTACTCATCTGATAGTACTTCGTGAGAGCTTTCCAATGAGTACCCACATGACATGGTTTGGGTGTTTTCAAAATTCTTTGCATCCGTTTGCTTTGGATGAAAGTATCCTCAGCATTGGAAGGGTTGAGTGATGGCCTTTCCTGGTGTGTGCTCCCTATTCTGGCAATTATCAGTCAATTGAAGGGGGTAACTAATAACTTAAAAAAGGGGTTCCCGCATCACCAGATAATGAAATTAAAAGACTAATAGTGATTATGCATACAATTGCCACAGCCTGAGGATGTTATTAATAAGTGGGTTGTCAAAGTTATGAGATGATTAAAAAAACGGTGTCACACCGGTGTCACACTGGAGTACTGGCAATTTTCAGTCAATTGAAGGGTGAAACTAAAAAGGGGGGTTTCCCCTCACCAGATAATCAAATTAAAAGACTTATAGTGATTATGCATACAATTACTACTACATCCTGAAGATATTATTTATAAGGCCACTCCAATTTAATTACTTGTCTTACAAGCTTTTTTTGGAGAAAAAAATCCTGTCAGACTCCAAAAAAAAGTCACCTTTGGTGTCTTACGGACGAAAGAGGTTTTAAAATTTTCTGTCAGACTCCAAAAAAAAAAAAAAAAAGTGCAAGTTTTAAGAATATTCTTTGTAAGGGTGATTCAATCAACTACAGGAAGCTATCATTGCTGTAGTAGAGCCTCAGACTTGAGGAGGTATACCTCCCACCCTTCAGGTTACAGGGATTAATAGATTGATTGATTTTATTTAGGTGAGAATAGGCTGGTACAAACATATCGCTACCAGTCCTAGTCGGCAGACTCTAAAAAAAATTTAAAAAATAAAAAAAGTCACATTTTTCAATTTTTTTTAAATTCCAAAATGGCTCATTTCCTACCTCCTGAGCTCGTAAGACAAGTAAATAAATTGGAGTGGCCTAAGTGGGTTGTCAAAATTATGAAAGAATTGGTGTCAAACTGACACCAGTGTGAGCTCCCTATACTGGCAATTTTCAGTCAATTGAAGGGTGTAACTAAGAAAAGGGGATTTCCCCTCACCAAAACATTTGGGTTTCATCAGTGGTGATTTTGGAGTCTTTGGGTTTCCATATGACACCCAGACGCCATGCTGGCTAAGACTATTGTTATGACAAAGAGCACTTGCATATCTTGAATTGATATGCTTTGACATTCCTAACTAAGTATTTGGTTGTCCTGATGTGTTCATGTTTAGCAATGATCTGGGTACACGTCGTCGTCCTAATGATTGACAGATACCATGCTGACGCAAGTCCTAAATATAGGCAGCTGACTTTTGGAACTTTGCCTGAGCCCAATTAATCCTTATGCACTGCTCCAAGTTAGTACTCTGAGCAGGGGCGTCATCAGGACCAGTCCTATCTGTCTTTTGGACAGGTAGTTTCCTAAAAATCAGTGCTGAAAACAGTTTGCTAAGCCTTGGTGGGCAAAGATTTCTACAATGAATTTTCAATTCTGACTTTAGTGGGTAGAAACCAAATCGTTTTGTTACGTAACAGTCAACATCTTCTTATACATGGATGAAGTGTAAAATGTTCTTTTGACACAGTGGGCTATTCTATGTAGTTGGTTTAAAGACTGAGTAGCTAGATATGGAGGGGCAGGGTGGTTTTCGAGAGTTTGGATGTCCAAATGATGCCCAGATGCCCTGCTGGCTAAAGACTGATCACATACATGCTTCAGGTATGACTGCATTTAATTATGGAACACAAACGCATTCCTACTTATATGTATTGCTAAGTGAATGTGCTGTGACGATTCCAGTCCCTGTACATAAGGGATTTATTCTGGCAGGGTACGTAGGTGTGGGTGTGCGTTTATGAATTGTGTGCCACACTTCTTGTTGTCATAGCGATAAAAGACATAGGAAACGAGCATCAGCCAAGGGCTATCGTGGCAACAGACATCACATTTCTTACATACCAAAGGTAATACATTACAGGTGTAGCAAACAAATCTGAGTGATACTGGCATGATTAGATCATCCCTCGTGAACAACAGGCTTCCGTTAATGTTGTGTAAACAAGAAAATATAGCAGGTATATCAAATAAATCAAAGTGAATATTTGTAGAACTAGATCAGCTCTTATAATTAAACACAAAATGATTCAAAAAGACACGAAAAATGATAGAAACCCTAGCAATTTGGTACTCATATGATAGTACTCAGCAAGAGCTTTTCAATGAATACCAACATGACAGGGTTTGGACGATTTTCAAAAATCTTTTTGTCCTTGTGCTTTGGACAGAATCGCCTCAGCATTGGAATAGACTAGAAGGTTCAAAGCAGGTATTGCAAACACATCCAAGTGATAAGTGATATAACTAGATCTTCTGTTATTATCAACAGGTGTAACAGTGTAATGGACAACTCCCAAGTAATCATTAGCAGAACTAGATCACCTCTCATGAACAACAGACTTTCATTGATGTTTTGTTTGTGCCATAAGTACACATTCAGTTAATCTTACAAATCTTGGGGGAGAGATATTAAAGCAGGTATTGTGAACAAATCCAAGTGATAACTGGTGGAACAAGATCTTCTGTTATAAACAACAGGTGTAACAGTGTAGGTGTACGTAGCAAACACATCCAAGTAATTATTAGCAAGACTAGATCATCTTTCATGAACAACAGACTTTCATTGATGTTATGTTTGTGACTGAATTAGGATTTCTTTCTTTCACAACAGGTGAAAGATTGCATATGTAGCAAACAAATGATTATTAGCATGACTAGATCATCTTTCATATGTCATATACCAGGAGATAATTATAGCAGGTATTGCCAGAGACATTAATCAAAGTCTCTGGCATTGCCAACAGATCCAAGTGATTATCAGCATGACTAGATCATCTCTCAATGTTGTATTTGTCCCATTAGCATCATGTTGTCAGATAGACCCTGTATGGAGGGTAGGTTGTCCAGGGTAAATTGTAACTACACTCAGTTCACCCGTATTCTTTCTCCTAGGATGATACTACCCACGGCAGCAGGGTCTTAGCCAGGATTTAGAAACTGGGTGGCCAAAATTAGCAATTGCAAAATTTTGGGGCGCCCCATTTTTGTGGGTTCCCATGGCAGTTGGAGCCCACAATTTCATCACTCAGGTCGTCGCTGTGTATCCCTTTCCTGTGATCTTCGTCTTAATGTATTCTAATGTCCATAACTATTATGTTGAGTACCATTACCCTTTGTTACCTTTGACTGATAATAACTTTTTATATAGATATCCATATTAAATTTTGAGTGGCCTACCTTCTTTGGGATCCTCTGTTAAGCTCTGATTATGATATCTTTTTGTGTTATTTGTTTTATAGTCGTTGTTTTTCAACTGACTATAATCGTAGTTCCTCCTCGTGTCTGAGTTCTTCGTAGCGGTCGCCATCTTGTGTTGTTCGATTAGCTTGTCGCCGGTGTTCTATTGCGGCTTGTTGTAGTGTACCGGTTCTTGCCGTGGCGTGTGCTGCGGCATGCTCGATTGTCCCAATCGATCAGTTCTCGTCAAGGCGAGCTCTCGTGTGTCAATCGATCTCGCCATTGGAATGTTGGTTGTCACGTGTGGGACTTCCCCGATGTCACGTGGGGGTCTTCCCCGACCCTATTAGCATAGGCTAGTGACGTCAGCCGGCACATCGGGATTCTCCCCATACAACGTCATCGCAGGCCGCCGCCATGTTTGGTAACTTCCATTAATCAGGAAGTTATCCATCAAATTTGGCGAAATAACTTGGGAATAGGTGATATAGATATCTCACCTATTCTCACATGTTTTTCTCTGTCAGATTGACAAAGAAAAACACCAATATTATACCTCAAATATAAAGTGTGAGGTAAAACACAGCCGAAAATCGATTTATTGCGATGTTGATACCGGCTCGCAGCTAGCTTGTCGGCACTGAAATGAGTGCTTCCAGTTTGTCGAACGATCGATAGTTCTTTATTCCTGACATCCTAAATTCAAAAAACATAATAATTAGACTAAATGGATGTCAGGGAATAAGAATATCAACTTCGTTTTTCAAAATTAATTTATTTTGTTGCTGAAACGATCATGTAAAACAAGTGCAAAGGAAATTGCTTCGCACGTGTTTAGATCCGCCATTTTGAAAACGGCAGATTTTGCGGTCTCCTATCTGCACTTTACACGATCCAAATAAATACTTCCCGTGGTTGGATCGTAATGAATAAAACATTTCCTGAAAGGCAAGACACATATCTATCTAACAATGTCAATTTTACATTTGTTTATTTGGCGATTAATATAAAAGAGTCATGATTCGAAATAGTTGCATTGCTTACGGCCAACGGATTTCGAAATCGAATTTGCCGTAAACACTAAACAGTGCCTGACAACTGGTGTTGGAGTGTGTTGACCATCATGTTTGAAGCCTTCGAAAAAGGCTATAACTGATGGTACAACACAAAATAAAGACACCATAAGGAGGACAACAAGGTAGGCAATTGATATATGTTTTTATTTTTATTTCTATTGTAGATTTTTACTGCTCTGGGAATTTTATCTCTGTGTTGTTGCGCCTGAAAGTTGGCGAACTTGGGAGTGACAAAATGGCGGCCACAACACTTGCTTTTTATGTTCAATCGTTGATTTGTGGTGCAAAACATGATCGTTTCTAAACAAAAATTACATGTATCGATTGAGGAGGTTTCAATTATATTAGATATCAATGTTTTACAAAGAAATACTTATGTGCAACTTGAGGAATTTCAGGCTAAAGTAGGGCTAATGCATTTTAAATACCTGATTTTACATTTATTTTAAATCAAAATCAGCATGCTCTCTGCAAAACCTTAGGTTTACACTGATCAGACATAATATATTCTAAAAGTAATATCTACAAAACAAACATAATTAAAAAGAACAAGAACAGTAGTTTTAGGCAGTATTTTTTATTTCAGATTTTTTGTATGATATTTTGCCTTTTATGGCTGGAGAGAGTAACAACCCCCTGACAGCGCAACAGCAATGCAACATAATTTGTTGCAAAAAAAACAATCCAGTTTGAGGGACAAGCCCCCGTCAGGCAATTCAACGTGTTAAGGGTTAATGGCGATTGTCCCGTGGAGGGCTCATTGCTGCTCTCGCTGTTGGGGTCAATTATATATTCACCGGGGGTTGCTAAGTTAGTCTGGGGCCGACCATTGGGTTCTCATTGCACGGCCAGTCATGGCATGGCCATTTTTGCTTACCACGCTGGGTGCTCATGGCGCGGCCAGTCTGCGGCGCGCCCATTTTTGTCTCACCTCGCAGTGGTGCTGTCAGGACATGGCCATATTTGCTTACCACGCTGGGTTCACATGTGTTTGTCTCACCAAGCTGGGTTCACATGTGTTTGTCTCACCACGCAGTGGTGCGGGACATCTAGGATTTTACCCCGGTGCTAATAAGTCATGTTAGATGCAGAGATATTGTGTTATATTGTTTTATTTTGACAGATTAAGATATATTGTATTATCTTGTTTTATCTTGTATATCTGACTTATATATTGGTTCTAGTGTCGAGTACTGTTTGATGATATATTTTAAGAAATAACACACACAGACAGACAAAGGAAAAACAAATAGTTTGGTACCAAAAGGTGGCTTAAGGTTGTAAACCAAAGGAAACCAGAAGAATCCCAACAATGACATTGACATCAGGGCTCGAAATTAGCTGGAGCCGGAAGCTCCCTTGAATTCTCCTTCAGCTCCCTCTAATTTCTACAGGGAGCCCAAAGATGAACTGTTCTCTATACACAACAACTTTAACCCTTCTTAAGCTACTTTCGTCCAAAACTCAAGGATGCAAGGTGAAATCTATTCAGGATCATGACATACTCTTCCCAGAAAGCCTGTCCTTTAACCAGCTCTTCCTTGAAGAAAACCTACATGCAAATAGTTTCAATCAATGGTCTAGGTAAATGGATGAATCATATTCATTGCTTCCATAATTAAAGCAGGTTTTTTGTTTTGTTTCCAGCCTAACCTCCTGACCAATGCATGCCCGATGGCACAAGTGGTCTTACAGAGTGGATAAGCAGATATCTCTGAAAAATGAAATGTCTGCCTCCCCTTCCACGAAGTATCGATCGCTGAATTATTCTTGAATCAAAAGTTGTCTTAATTAACCATTGTATATTTGTGGTTGTCATCCGACCATATGGGCAACCAGAGCAGAATGGGTTAACCCTTGTGATGCCAAGGCTACTTTTGCCAAAGGCACAGCCACACAAAAAATTTGAAAACCATACAAAACACTATCATGTTGGTATTCATATAAAAGCTCTTGCTGAGTACTATTAGATGAGTACCCATGTGCCAGGGTTTGAGCTATTTTCAGCTTTATTCCCATAATTTAGTATTGACCAAATTAGCCCCCAGCAGCCCAAGGGTTAATGGCGGCCTATGCCTCCTATTCTACACCAATCACAATACTGCAAGTATGACAGGCATAGCTGTGGCACGTGGAAGACAAGAAGAATGCGCAAATCAATTGACAATCTCGTCAATTTTCGCCCACCTTCAGAATCTGTTTCAGCATCGACCTTCTCAGGACAATGCCACAAAGGAGAGCTATGACAAGAGATTTGTCGACGTGTTTGATGACACCTGGTCCAAGAGTTTTCGTTGTTCATCATTGGTGATAAACTGCGCCTGCATCGTGTGCTGCGGGGCCAACGTTATTTTTTGGAATGGCTGATTGTGCGACAATGGGGATCGTCAGCGAGACCGGATGAATGGTCTGCATCTTCCCCGCGGCGGCCGCATGCTTTGCGGCGGCACTGGTGGCGACCCCTTTTGGCTGTATCTGCAACTGCTGCAGCTGGCCCGCGCTGAAGACCTGATTGGCGTAGACTTGGTGGTGATGAGACGGGAGGCCGGAGACATGGAGAGGTTAAAAGTCGTGGCCAGCTGCTGCGGGGTCACGGAAGCGGCGGCGCTCGACGATTGCTGCGAGGCCAACTGCTGCTGCTTCTGGAGATTCCCAAGAGTCTTTTGGTAGCTGCTGCGGGCTGTTGATATAACATGTCAAATATTTGTAATTGTCTTTATTAATCCATTGATAAACCAATTAGCATATTAATTAGATAAAGTACCTTGACCAGAGAAAATACATGCTAACATTGAACAATACATAACATACAATTTTATTACATGATACACACTATAATAACCACATCTAATAGCAGACCTTGCAATATACAAATTGATTGAGAAATAAATATTCATAAAAGACCATAATAACAGTAACAAAAGGAACCCACAAGCTGACGCTGACAGCGTCTCTCTTGTTCAAAGGAGACCACAATCCACTCAGATTACAACCATAAACATGTATTTGCTTAATGAAATAAAGCATAATATCCTTGTACAATGTCATGGAAATTATATTGAGATAAAAATTCTTCAATTAAATGCTTGAAATTGACATCCTGAGGGATAATTTTTGAGGATTTGTGTGTTTAAAAGACACCCAGACGCCGGCTGCTGGCTCGGACTTAGACTAGCTCCTAGTCTATGATTTACTTATATTGTGCTTTTCTCTGTTCTGGTCTATCTTCTGTTCAATATTTAGGTGTTAGTTTTAGTTGCTGTTGATAGATGGCACCAGTGGTGGTCACCCTGGTCAGTCAGAACCAAGAAATCCAAATAGACCCTTGCTGGCCGCCTGGTGAGCCAATATAGAACTAAATATGGCTAGACATTTTAGAAATGTATATAAACATTAGGTGAGTTATTAAAGAAGTGATAAATTTTCTTGGCCTAGGACTAGGCTAGCTAGGACTATGCCTGACAGACCCTGTATGGAGGGTAGGTTGTCCAGGGTAAACTGTAACTACACCCAGTTGAGCCGTATTCTTCCTCCTCAGATCCTCTTACACAACTCCCAACATCACATGACGTCATCCCAGGTAGGCTGAGGGGCTTGTTACCATGGTAACAATACGGGATCAAAGACAGATATTTGAGGAGTTAAATTGTTGAGTATATGCTTAGCGTGTGATGGCTTGAAGGCCAATAGAGTGCTGATGTCCGTCGTCATACAGTGCGTTATATTAACTTATTGTGCCTGGATATTACCATTCAATATGCTTATAATATCCAATAGTGCATTACATGTACTAATGACTATGCGGCCAGGCCCTAACAATTGATTCAAGGTCTTCCGGAGCATGAGATGTATGTGAATAGTCTTACAAAGACATATATATGCCCTATGGTCAAGTTTACTTGAATAACTTAATAAAATGGCTTAATTCTTTAATTACTTGCCCTAAATTTGTCCCATTTGCCCTGTACAATAAAACCAAGGTGCACACATAAATTCTTCTGTCAACTTTAAAGTTATTAATGTAGGTATGTGGACAGGCCTGACCTGTTAGTTCCTGTAGATTCATACGTACCAAGCACAGTGATAGTTGTGCAGTATAGCAGTAGATAGCAATTAAATGTGAATTTTGTGAATTCATCTATTGAGGGTGTGCACAGATAGGGTGCCAGACCCTGTAGTAGTATTGTGGTATGCAGATTCATACATATATATACCAAGTACACAGTCATAGATATGTACAACAGTACATGGGAGTTTTACTGACATTCATCTGTGACTTTTGTGAGCTCATCTTTTGGGGTATTATGTCAACAGGCCAAGGGCACCACTCCCTGCAGTAGTGTTTTGGTATGTTGATTCATACATGCCTAGTACACAGTGATAGATATGTACATACAGCAGTACATTTCGTGGGAGTTTTTACTGACCTACATCCCATTGATGAGAAAGAGCATCAGAAATGGTTGTAGCACGTGACAGAAGCTCCTGAGAGTGCGGGGGGGGGGGGCCTTGACTTGCATTGACGTAGGAAGTTGGAAAGTGAATAACTCATGTCAGTCGAACCCAGGAGATGGAATGACACACCAGGGAATGACTGATTGACCCAGGTACATATGCATACAGTTATCACATATATAGCAAAGCCTGGCGTAATGATTCCCTGTTTCCCCCTATAGCAAAAACCTCAACACTGCATGCGTCTTCACTGCCTGCTGTTGATTACATTCTTAGTTAATCAGGAGTGAAACACTAGTGAGGAAGATGATAACAATCTTGAGGCCAATACCATATACTTCTCTGTCAATGTCACATGACAGTGGATTTGTTTACTACTGTGTATATATATGTATATATATATATATATATATATATATATATATATATATATATATATATATATATATATATATATATATATATATATATATATATATATATATATATGTGTGTGTATATGTATATATATGATATTATATATATATATATATATATATATATATATATATATATATATATATATATATATACTGCATAAACAAACTCACAAATATATTCATGTGTGTAAATGTAAAAATGGGATCTGTGGTTTGGATGTGTGTAGATATATAATTACATATACATTTATTTGTGTGTGTGTGTGTGTATCTATGTATTTACACCCACACACGTTCACACACACATTTTTAATATCATGTATGTGAATATAAGAATTGATTTTGTGGTATTTGCCCCTTGTTTAACATGTGACGGTGTGTAGTGAGTGGAGTTTTTGTTGAAAGGGGCACAAGGGTTATTCCCTGTCAGGGTGACATGATGACGCACTAAGTGACCTGGTTTGACTGGTAAGTAATACCTTTGACCCCAAGCAGTGTTACTGGGTGAACCGTCTGTTTGGGTTCTCATACCCTCTCTATTGCTGTGGTTCCTCAAAACCAATGCAAATGTTGCTGAGATTTCAGGGCTCGAAATTAAGTTTTTTTCAGAGAGCCTTATTGCACCTTCCAAAGCTACTTATTGATGTTGTGTAGGGAAACCATTAATTTCATCTTTGGGCTCCCTTCAGAAATTTGACAGAGCCGCAGAAGAATTCAAGGGAGTCCCTGGCTTCCGGCTCAACTAATTTCGAGCCCTCGATTTCCTGGGCAACCCTCATATTCTCCCTACATAATCCTAGGATTTCTTTGGTAAGGGTGCAGCCACCCTGATATATATCATATTCTTGTGTAAAGAGTAAGATCATCTACATATGTCATATATGGAAGAATCTGCACAGAATTCTGACCATGTTAAAGGTGTGCCCCTTTCAGCTAATCATGCCTCATATAAGTACCTTTGAAAATTTTCTGCTAGATCGACTTTGGGACTTATGACTATAGTCTAGAAATGCTATGTGAATTTGCAAAATATAATGAAGTAGAGTTTTTACTTTGAATCTGAAGTAGCCAAGAAGAAAATTTCCATTTTCCAAAGGGCACATAAGAAATACATTTTGCAAGCATGTGCACATTTCAGTTAGTTTTCTAGGTCACTCATAGAATGAATTTGACTTATTAAGTTGTGGCTTGGAAGTTCTCCCACATTCCTACCCAGTTTCATTACACAATTGCTGTATCAACATATCTCCAGGGCGTCATATACAAATAACTTCATAAAATAGCGTGTGATATATTTAGATTAAAACCAATAGATAAGTTGTTCACATATGTAGCAGTTGTCATAGTAACCAGACAACGCTTATTGACCCATGTATTGCTCATTTCTGAGCACTTAGGACTGATATGAACATTGAATATGTGGGCGGGTGTCTGTAGGTGGGACAATATTGCCTTAATGCACTCAATATTATGATCATGTACCAGTACGCTAAGAGAGAGAGAGAGAGAGAGAGAGAGAGAGAGAGAGAGTGAGAGAGAGAGAGAGAGAGAGAGAGAGAGAGAGAGAGAGAGAGAGAGTGAGAGTGAGAGAGAGAGAGAGAGAGAGAGAGAGAGAGAGAGAGAGAGAGATCTACCTGTCACTGTGATAATACCCTGGTTTTTTTTTTATTAAACTAAGGATACATTTAAACAGATGTCCTGAACAAGAAGTGGGCCAAGTTCTGTTAATGGTGTCAATATATTGATGGAACTTTGACCTGGAATCTGTTAGTATAGGCCGTGAGGTTACCATGTGGTGCCATCTATTGGTCACTACCAGTCATTTTTGGTGCTGTCGTGAGAGATGACTTTTGAGGGTTTGAGTGTCCAAATGACGCCCAGACATATATATATATATATATATATATATATATATATATATATATATATATATATATATATATATATATATATATATATATATATATATATATATATATATATAGTGTTCATGCATTTGTCTTCAAATAAAAAGAAACCAATAAGAAAATTCACATTGATATCTCATGGTGCTATCCCTATCAGGGCTTGACACTAATGCTGAACCGCCGGCCCCTGTAACTAAGTAACGAGGCCAGTAACATTTTGGGTTTGCGTTGAGGCCAGATGAAACTCTAGCTCCTAAGATTCCAGTTATAATTAAGCCATTACTTGAATAAGTGTTGTGCTATGCAGTATTTGGGAAATTTAATGTTTAAATATGTTAAATATATACTATCTCACCTACTTTTAGAAAAAGGTCATTTTTCATGCATAGCTCATGTTAAAGGGGCTACATAACTTGCTGTATATTACTTCAACAGGGCGGAGTAACCAGGTTGATTCTTTTTTATACACATTGGCCTCAATGTAAGTGAACCAATTCATTCTTATGATCTTATCGCATGAATTTGGCTGCAACCTCTTCATTGTATATTTGAATAAAATGTATTCAATTAAATAATCAGAAGAACACATATAATGATACTGTAATTTTTTAAATCAAACTATTAAAAAAGAAAATATATGGATTTTTTTAAAAAAAACACTCTTTTCCAGTTTGTGTTGTGTTATGATTTATGGCATCAATAAAACAAATGCAGCACCTTTTCAATGGAACTGCTACCATCATATATGTATTCTTAGCCAGGTATCAGTCTGGATTTCATTTGCACACCCAAACCCTCAAAAATCACCCCTCAGGACACCCCATATTTTGTGAGTAACTTCCTAAAATGTCATTTTCAAGCATACTATTGATTTATTTTCACACCAATATGAACCCCATGACATTGTATAATGATATTCTGCTGTACATACTTCATTGAGTAAATACATGTTGTTTATGGTTGTAATCTGAGTATAATTAAAAGAGAG
>OZ012689.1:6830242-6840242 GCA_963942565.1 Maea johnstoni | reverse complement strand
CGATGTTTTAGTGTGGACCATAGAAGGTCCATTTTACTATACGAAGTGAGAGATTGGGATAATAATGTGAAGAGTAATAAAATATAATATATATAAAAAGAGGGTAAAAACATATATAAAAGGTGGGACATGTGGTGTTGGACCTATGTCCCCAGTGTAGTATAACACCCAAGCGATTATAAGAAATCTGCCGCAGCCCCCTGGAAGCGGGTAAACTGTGTACTTGCATTCTTAGATGTGAATGCCTCGAACGAATACTTGTAGTGTAACAGTAAAGTGTATTATAATGAAGTGTATAGAAGGAAGAATAGGTAATAAAATTTCATTGGATATAATATAATATCATTTAGTAAGATTGTAAAATGTGCAGAATAAATTTCCTCTTATAGTGTAGTGTAGGTTGTAATACAGGTTGTTCCGGATATAAAATATGAGCTAATTTGGCAATAAAGTATATACTTATAAATATATTGTGTTTATTGTGTATGTTGGTATGGCTTGGTGGCTTTATTTTGTTTGTTTTTATTATTGAAAACATTAAGGCCTTCTGGGATCTTGCTTCGTAGGCGACTGATCCAGGCTTGTTCTATCTCTAGTCTTCTAGAGAGTGAAAGGTCACTGTCTGGGTGTCCTCTTGTGAATTGTAATACAAAAACCTCCAAGTCTCTTATACCTCTATGTCCCGCTTCATTGTAGTGTCTTCCTACGCTGTGTACTAGTGTATTGTTTTGTTGTATATTTCTAAAGTGTTCACAGAGTCTAGAATATAGGCCTCTTTTGGTCTGACCTACGTATGTCTTTGTACATACTTTGCATTTGATAGCATAGATCAGATTGTTGCTTTTACAATTACATTTACGGATTGTAGTGTAAAAAGTATTTGTAATGGGGCAGTGGATCCTACCCCCGAGATTTATAGTGGCGCAGTATCTGCAATTTCTCTTAGTACACGCTCGTTCGTCTGGATCATCACCAGGTTTCTTGGTTTTGGGGGCTATAGGCACATCCCAGGGATTAGTAGTTTTAGCTCTAATAATAATATCTCGGAGGTTTTTGGGTCTGCGGTAACCCTTCATGATTCTATAATCTAGTAAACCTCTTGTCGCACTTGACCTGTCTAATAAATCTATATTGTTAGAAATGACTTGGTCTAGAATGTTTCCACTAGGGTGGAAAGTGGTGATGAGGAAAAATCTTTTCTCATCCTCTGCGTCCGTTTGATCAGACGTATTGTATTGGAGTAATTTGCCTCTATCTAGTTTATAGGCCTTACCAAACGCCTCCTGTAGTAGCTTCTTCGGGTAGCCTGCTCTATGGAAGTAGTCTACCATTTTTCTTGATTCTGTCACAAAATCATTATTGCGACTACATATTCTTCGGACGCGAAGAAATTGACTGTAGGGAATGCTATCCTTACAGTTGGGAGGATGGCATGATTGATAACTAAGATAGTTATGTGCGTCCGTTGGCTTGGTGTATAGGCCAGTGTGTATCTGACCTTCTGGGGAAAGGTTTATTGTAACATCCAGGAAGTTGACTGAGTGATGTGAGCTTTCAGCCTCGAATTTAATAGAGGGAAGACAATTGTTAAGATAATGGATGAAATCATCCAGTTGGTCTTTTCCATGAACCCATATGACAAAGATGTCATCGATGAACCTGACCCATATGTATGGTTGTTTGTGATATGTATATACATATACATCTTCGAACCAACCCATAAATGTGTTGGCGAATGATGGGGCTACTTTGGTTCCCATAGCGGTACCACCTACCTGTAGGTAGTGTCTATCTGCAAAGTCAAAATTATTCATAGTTAATACCATCTTGAGTAGATCCATAAGGGAATCATTAGACGGATTGTGTAGTCTATTCCTCGATCTGTGGAGAGCCAGACGGGCTGATTCCAAACCCTCATAATTTGGAATGTTGGTGTATAGTCCAGCCACATCTAGGGTGACTAGGATAGCGTCGGCCGGAATAAGGCCTAGATTGTCTAGTTTGTTTAAAAAGTGTGTGGTATCTTTAATGTAAGAAGGCAATTGTTTGACATGTGGCTGAAGAAAGAAGTCTACTAGCTGCGAGATTTTCTCAGTCGGACAGTTGTTCCCTGAGACGATAGGTCTTCCAGGAGGATTTTGTAGTTTTTTATGTATTTTAGGTAGCATGTAAAACATGGCTGTACGTCCATTAGAATGTGTAAGATATTGGAAGCAGTTGTCATCTATCTCTTTGTTTTCGTGCATCTCCTTAATTTTGTCATTTACAGCTCTAGTATGTGTTGCAGTTAAATCTTCTGGTGTTTCGATATAGAAATTAGAATCTCCAAGCTGTCTTAGCCCCTCATTAATATAATCAGTGGTGTTTAAGACAACCACTGCTCCACCTTTGTCTGCTGGTTTTATTGTAATACTTCTATTGTTAGTGAGTTGCTGTATAGCCTTACGTTCTTCTGAACTGATGTTGTTCATGTGGTGTTTGGGCAGTTTGGATCTATTTAACGAGACCTCATTTTGTTGAATAAAGTTTTCTAAAGTTGCTACTGTCGGGGGTACCCAATCTGAGGGTAACTTGAAGTTACGATGCGTGAATGGATCGTAAGGGTTGTGTAGAGGAGTGGGTGTAGGTTCCTCACTTGTATCTGACATTTCAGAATTACTATCCGGCCTGATCTTGAAATATAATTCCCTCTTAAGTTTGAGATGGAATTTGTCCAGATCTGTTTTATACTGATTCTGGTCTGGTTCGCCCGGATACGGACAAAATTTAAGGCCCCTACTCAAGAGCAATTTTTGTGTGTGTGTGATGTCAGTGTCGGAAAGATTAACAACAAGTTTATCAAGATTCACAGCAGTATTATTAGCACTGTTATTATTGTTACAGGAAGCCCATGAGACCTCATCATTGAGGGTAGTTACAGCAATCTGTGAGGTAGTATCTAATGAGTATTTTACGGAGTTAAAACCAAATATAGTCAAACAACAACATGTAGACAGTGTGTTTACAAGAATCAAAATTAATGACCCCAACTTGGGGCTTGACCGAGTGAAGTAAGGTAAAATAGAAGCATGTAAAATGACATTAAAAAGTAGACTGAAGAGGTGTGTCATAAGTGTAATGTGACACTGGTAAATTATCAGAAAAGCCATCAGTGTAGTGCCTGAACTAGGGTATGTTACATGAAAGTAAACAATTAAGACATTACCATAAAGTAGAAATGGTGTAAGTGATACCTGGAGGTCCACACTAATGTAGAAGTTAATAATCGCGAGGAATAGGATTTGGAAAAATTGACTTTGAGGCCAAGGAGATGGCCATAAAATGGTTTTAAATGTGGTAATACATACATATTGAGCCTTAGAGGTGACATCAGTGCGAAAAAGGACAAATGATATGTCTGAATAGTGTTGACCCTTCAGGAGGTATGGTAGGAGATCGGTTAGGCAGTCACTAGTGTTATAAAGAGCACTGGTAGATCTCCAGGTATCCTAAATAAAAACAAATTAGAATAATCTTGAGAAGCATGCATTAAAATTACGAAGTCAAAACAACATTAAACCAGCACTCTGGTGCTATAATACTTGGCACATGAAGCTGAGTTAGGACTTAAGGTCCTCATCTACACCTTCCATTAGGCCCGAACATGGTAGCAATTACCTAAAAACAACACAACAGTATTAAAATGTTCAAACTTCAGTGGTCCCTTAAACTTGGATCACAACTGGTGTATTGAAACACACATGTGAGAGTTCCTCCTTTTGGCACTGTCACTATAAAACATGAAAGAGAACAGTTAACTGGTATCACGGGACAGTAACAAGTCCCTGATATATAACATATATACAGTTAGGGGATGGGCAAGTTAGGCCATCCTGGACATGAATGCATCTGCAATGCGTTGAATGTCTCTTTCTGAGAGGTCTGTGGCTCCCACCGCTGATGGTGGTGCGGGTGCCGCACTACTTGCAGCTGCAGAGGCTGCCGGGTGTCTAGCCTGGCTGCCTGGGGAGCCAACACGATTGTTGTCGTAGTGGCCAATAGGATCGTAGTCGGTACGAAGGCTTGCCAAGGGGGATCTGGATCTCTCTCTGGCCAGGACTGTTTCCTGGGAGATGTTTCTGGTGTTGCGAGGTGGTTCTACCGGTGGTCGAGCACTAGGTCTGGGTTGGGTGTAGTTGCGTTCCTGAGTGTTGAACTCAGGGGCATTGTAATCTCTCCCTCTATTGCCACTGGTACTGGCTTGGGGAGGCCGGAAGTTGTCTCGCTGATATCCATAGTCACGCCTGTTGTCATAGTAGGGGGGACCTCCCCTACCTCTGCCCGGGAATCCTCCTCTGGCACGACCTCGGGTGCCACGGCCCCTGGGGTTGCCGCGATTGGCAGGTGCGAAGATGTATCTTCGCTGTACCTTGCCCTTGATGTAACTGACCACATCCTCGGATGTAGTGGGTTCATATGACATGGTCTTCTTGATTTCCTCCACGTTGAGGTGTATTCGTTGTTTCTCCCTCTCACGGATGTCGTTGAGTCGGGTACAGGCTACTTGGTAGCCGTGTCGATCGCGCTGGAAGGTGCGCTCGAGGACTTCCTGGTCGTACATGGCCCTCTCTCCAATCACTCTCGCTTGTTTGCGGAGTGCGATGGCACATTCGGTCATTAGGATGTTGGCCTGTTCCAGCAGGAGAGGTGAAACCTTCTCGGCTACTGGATGGATGTAACCCGGCATGGGTTCCATGTGTACTGCCCACTTGGGAACAATACCTCTCTGGACGTAACTGTCCAGGAGAGTGGCCCTTTTCTCTGACCGGACTTGTAACACCATACCTGCTCTTGCTCTGACGAACAGGTCGACGCCGGCCTCGGGGACAGGGACAAATTCTCTGTTGTTGCTCTGCAATAAAGAAGGTTTAAGTTTATGTGTAGTGAGGAGTTGAAAATCTGCGGGCAAGAATTGTACAAACTTTTGCATGTCAAACGTGAACGTGGGTTCGAGCCTCGCGTCATGTGTTTCAACATAGTTGTTGGTGTTTTTGCTGGCATTACGCATTCTCTTAGAGCCCCTACGGGGAGTGCGTTGCTCTAATGGTTCGAGCAGAGCTGCTCGTTGACTAGCTATCGGTATATCTTCCCTAATATCCTCCGCACTTCGAGTGGAGTTAGCAGAATCATCGGGTAAATGCGATGTTATGTCAGGTACCGAGGTCGCCGGAACAGCTGACCTACTTGTACTGTTTTGTAGCACGTGCGAACTTGTGCTGGTTACTTTACGGTTACTAAGAAAGTAATGTTTAAGAGTTTTGTTACCGCTCTTACTAGATTTATTCTTCGAAGTGGTTGGAGTGCCAACTGCACTTGTAAATGAACTATTACTACCGCTATATATATATATATATATATATATGTATATATATATATATATGTGTATATATATATATATATATATATATATATATATATATATATATATATATATATATATATATATATATATATATATATATGTATATATATATATTTATATGTATATATACTTGTGTGTGTGTGCTGCCAAAGCCACGGAAGAGACCAGTGGTAGATCTACCTGTCACTGTGATAATACCCTGTTTTTATTAAACTAAAGATACATAAAAACAGATGTCCAGGAAAAAAAGTGGGCCACGTTCTGTAAATGGTGTCAATATATTGATGGAACTTTGGCCTGGAATATGGTAGTATAGGCCGTGAGGTTTTTTCACATCTATCTCACCATGTAGTATTGGGATGGCTCTGTTGGAGTCTTACATCAGAAGAGATGGAACCCACCATGTGGTGCCATCTATTGGTCACTGCCAGTAACTTTTGATGCTGTCCTGAGAGGTGACTTTTGAGGGTTTGAGTGTCAAAATGACGCCCAGATGTGTGTGTGTATATATATGAGACTATGACCTGGACTTCTACAATGTCTTGTAGAACTGCAAATTGATACATTGATTATTTGTTCAGAATATAGTTTCCTAGTACTTGGTATGTGTAATATGATCATGAAAGGTACTCATTTGGATGTTTTTTCTCTTTTTCAGATTATTTGTTCAGAATATACTTTTTTTTAGAAAATATCCCGCTTGGTATGTGTGGTATGATCATGAAGTGTAATTCTTATGTGTACGTTTTTTCTCTCTTTTAGATTATATTGCTCAACATGGGCGCATGACAGAGTCTGAAGCTAGGAAAAAATTCTGGCAGATTTTATCGGCTGTGGAATATTGTCACGAGCGACGAGTTGTTCATAGAGACCTCAAGGTAAGATATTTCAGAAATTTACCAGTTTTTGGCGTGCCGCCAAATACCAATATCAAATAAGGAAAAATTATACATTTATTAGAACCATTGTTGATAGAGACCTAAAGGTAAGTTATTTCAGAAATATACCAGTATTTTGTATGCTACCGAATACCAATATCAAATAAGGAAAATATACATTGGTTAGATCAATCAAGGTACGATATTTCAGAAATATACCAGTAATTGGTGTGCCACCAAATACCAATATCAAATAGAGAAAGGTATATAATGTGTCATTGCCTAGATACACTGTATGTTCATGGAAACCTCAAGGTAAGCTATTTCAGAAATATACCAGTATCTGGTATGCTACTAAATACCATTATCAAATAGGAGAAAGTAATGTAGGGCTCAACGCTAACAGTAAATGGTCCTATGGCCCCAGGCCAGTAAAAAAATCCCAAAATGGCTTAGGGCCAGTAAAAAAGGACATCAACTGGTCCTACAGGACCAGTAAACATTTGGGGACATTCTCATAAACAAGTTTCCCCTCAATAATTTTCCAAATGATTTTGAAATAAATGAAGATGAAATGAATAAAAATAAATATTGCCTGCATATTTTATGCACTGTTTTTTTCTTACCTTTGTATAGCCTGACTGGCTAGTAGCTATAAGATAAATGGAATTTCAAGATCATGTTTAGAACAATATCAATAACAAAATCAGTTGAAGAAGACCATTTGACACATCAGTTGTCCTTTGGTACAATTCCGATATGCTATAAAGCAGTGAAAAGATAGCTTACGCCTTCAAAAATTACTTGTAGGGAAGGACTGCAGAGGGACTGGAGCATTTAAAGAAAATCTAGGGCTATGAGATATTGGGTAGGGCTATGGTGATTTGAAAACCTGAAGTCTGGTGGTCTCTTAGAGTTTTTAACCAAAGCCTGACCCCCGTCACTGTGTGTCTTAGTTATTGTTACATTATTCCCCCAACCCCCCCCCCCCCCTCCCCCCAGAGATTAGAATCAGCAGAAAAAGCTGTTGTTATGTACAGAATTCACTTATATCATTTTCCACTTTTGTGCAGTTAATGACCTGAAAACTGCTCGTAAATTGGATTTGTTTCAAGGAGAGGGAGAAGTAGGCTTGAAATCCAAAGACGTCATCATGTGGTGGAGTGTTTTTTTTTGTGGTTTTGTGTTCTACTCCCGGAGAGCCTCAGGGTAGTTCAGTGCGGATGCCATACAGTGACGTATATCTTAACCCTTATGCTGCTGCTGGCTGAATTGGCCAATACAAAATAATGCAAAAAAAACAACCCAAAATTATTGAAACCTGGGCAAATGGGTACTCATCTAAGAGTACCCAGCGGGAGCTTTCCTATGAATACCAACAAGACAGGGTTTGGATGGTTTTCAGGAATCTTGTGATTTGGACGAAAGTAGCCGTAGCATTGGAAGGGTTAACAACAAAGTGGCAGACTCTAGAATCAAAGCACAACCCTTTCAATGCTACGGCTATTTTCATCCAAAGCACAAGGATGCAAAGATTTTTGTAAACAATCTAAACCCTGTCATGTTGGTATTCATGAGATAGCTCTCACCAAGTACTCTCAGATGGGTACCCATTTGCCAGGGTTTCGCTCATTTTTCAGGTTTTTGCAACATTTTGTATTGGCCAAATTAGCCACCAGCAGCATAGGGGTTAAAACCAGTTTGCATGCTGCTGGTTTATATGGCATTGATCCTGTGTACTTAGACCTGAGTGTGTCAATCATCACTGCTGATAATTGGAACTTTTGAAATACCATATGTATTGTATGTATTATGTCAAGGACGTATATTGATGTAAATGTCGTTGATAAAATTGAGTACAATACTACATGTATGTTGTTGAAATGATCGGAGTCATGTTGATGATGGGGATGAGGATGATGATAATAATAATAATAATAATGATAAAAATAATAATAATAATAATAACAATAATAATAATAATGATAATAAAATAAGAATAACAACAACAATATTGATTATTATAACAATGTTAAAATTTTTTTGATATTAATGATATGATAGTAATATAATAATAATAACAATAATGATTATTATAACAATGTTAATAATAATAGTATTAATGATATAATAATAATATAATGATAATTATAATAATAACAATAATATAATAATAATGATAATATTAATAGTAATAATGATAATAATAATAATGTTAATAATAATAATAATAATAATAGTGATAATAATAAAAAAATTATGATAATAACATTAATGATAATAATAACAACAACAATGATAATAATGATAAAAGTAATAATAATGTAAAAAATGGTAATGGAGATAATGTTGGGAAGTACAGATGTCCTAATAGGAAAGTCGATTCTTATTCCATGAAATGATTTGGACTGTTTTCCCAATTCACTTCCAAGAATTCATGATGAGCCGTACATCATGCCCTAATTTACGGCGCCACAACATATGTAATAACATCATATATAATTACATTACATTGTATGAATGTATGATGAGGGTCATATAACAGACATGTTTTGGTCCTAGTCTGTCTTCTATTTACATCAATTAATATTCTCTAAGCCAGGAAGGACGTGACACACCTACTCATTAGTACCTGATCTTATGAACATGATCACCTGAAACAACTCATTATATATATTGACTCCTAAGCTTAGGGTCAGGACTCTATGTATTATCTAATAGCCCTGAGTGAGACGTAGGGAGACAGGCTGACATTATATATATATATATATATATATATATATATATATATATATATATATATATATATATATATATATATATATATATATATATTAATGTTTGCTTAAACTTGAAGACATGTTACGGTGCTTGAACAGGCATCAGAGACGTGTTTGGATCCTCTGATGGGCATGAAAGGGTTAAACTGAAGGGTCATAGCATGGCGTAAGAAATGTAGCACAGAGAAGTCAGGTTGTTTTTTGGTCACCATGTGCAGGCATGAAAGTGTTAAACCTTAAGACGTGTAGCATGCCACGCATCAGTGGCGTTTTGGTGCTTAGATAGGCATGAAAGTGTTAAACCTGAAGACGTTTGGCATGCCGCGCGGCGGTGGTGTTTGGGTGCTTAGATATAGCCATGAAAGTGTTAAACCTGAAGACGTTTGGCATGCCGCGCGGCAGTGGCGTTTGGGTGCTTAGATATAGCCATGAAAGTGTTAAACCTGAAGACGTTTGGCATGCCGCGCGGCAGTGGCGTTTGGGTGCTTAGATATAGCCATGAAAGTGTTAAACCTGAAGACGTGTAGCATGCCGCGCGGCGGTGGTGTTTGGGTGCTTAGATATAGCCATGAAAGTGTTAAACCTGAAGACGTTTGGCATGCCGCGCGGCAGTGGCGTTTGGGTGCTTAGATATAGCCATGAAAGTGTTAAACCTGAAGACGTGTAGCATGCCAAGCGGCAGTGGTTTTTGGGTGCTTAGATATAGCCATGAAAGTGTTAAACCTGAAGACGTTTGGCATGCCGCGCGGCGGTGGTGTTTGGGTGCTTAGATATAGCCATGAAAGTGTTAAACCTGAAGACGTGTAGCATGCCAAGCGGCGGTGGTGTTTGGGTGCTTAGATATAGCCATGAAAGTGTTAAACCTGAAGACGTGTAGCATGCCGCGCGGCAGTGGCGTTTGGGTGCTTAGATATAGCCATGAAAGTGTTAAACCTGAAGAC
>OZ012689.1:6797793-6825042 GCA_963942565.1 Maea johnstoni | reverse complement strand
TATACAGTTAGTAATCAATATTTTCCCAGGACATGCTGCTTTTCCCCTACTATAGTTAGCTAAATAAAGCTCGGTATTCACAGTTCGCTCTCGCTTTATTTGCACATAATTATAAAGCTGAATATTAAGGTTTTAGATCTGATTGTTCTTTGAACAGGTGCTAGGAAAGGCTTCCGGTTTCCTGTCAAATGATTAACTCTTTTATGCCCACAGCGGTCAAAAACAGCCTTTCAATTATAGTGAAAGCTTTCTGGAATATGCATGGTGTAATTGAAATATTTGAAGGGAAAATGTTCAAATATTTCTAAAGTTGTGTTTCAATTTCAAAATTATTGTTTAAAATATTATCTATCCCGGTGACAATTTCTAGAGGAGCATCAATGGGTTAATCAACCAATTTACATATGAAGTTATATACTCATATAGCTTACAATGAAACCTCTTATTATGAACACCCCCTAGAGGCCAACATCTTCTATTCTGAATCCTATTTTTACCTTTTGTATTATGAAATGACCTCCTAGATAAAGTATTACAGATGCAGGCTAGACTTGTAAAGTAGATTTCCAGCCATAAATGGGACACACCGCCCCATAAGGAATTAGGAAACAGGTGAAATGATCATGGCTAGGTGAATTGATGTTACCCTTATCAGTTCATGTTGACACAGTAATCTCAGAGTGAGCCGGGTTGACCTCTGAAATGTACACATTGTTTGACACATCTGGAAATATCTTGATAACAAAAGCAATATTTTGGGTAATACTAATTGACTGAGTTTTTGTTCCAGTTAGGTTTAACAATTTCAGATAGTGCTGTTTTATGGTCAAATTTAAGTTCTGTCTAGCTTGCTAGATCGCAAAGGAAAATGCAAAATGTTGATTCGTGAGGGGAACTGTATTTCTCCTTCTAGGCTTCACCTCAACAAGATGGGGTGATATAACAAAAAGGGAACTTAATTTCAATTTATGGAAATCGCATTCATAAATGAGTTTTCAGTTAATTAATAGATTATGTTAAAAATTGATTTATTGATTAGTTAAGAAATGTTAAACAAATGATTTTTTTTTCAAATATTGCCTACTAAAAAAATTGAATTGTTAGTAAATAAATTACTAAATACAAATCAGGAAGGTTCTGTTTGAAACTGATGACTGTCATATTCAACCACTTAAATTCCTGCCCACCAAAAGGTGAGAATAAAAAGGGAACTTACTTGGTTCATTCTATGATGAGGTCTAAAAAAAAGTTGTTTGTTTCCTGTAACCCTACCCTAACAAGTTTTTATTCAAAAAAATCCTTACCCTAAAGTTTCTTCCACCTTCCCAACTCCCAATCAACGTCAAACATGCATAAAACAGACATTTTTGACCAAAAAAATAATGAAAAAAAGAAATCTTTTTACCGACCTACCTACCCTATTTTTTTCCGGACCGTTACAGGAAACAAAGAATTTTTTTTTTAGGCCTGATCCAGTTCGTAAATGAATCTATTTTTGAAGATTCATTTAAAATGATGGGAAACATATAACTGTACCAGTTAAGTTTCCCTACAGGTCATTCAGAGTTGAAGAGTTAAAGCTTTTTTGCATGTGGAGCTGATATAGAGTGAGGCATGTACATTCAAAAGGCGTCTTTTCCAGGAAACCTTTCTGAAAGGGCCCTTCATGGTTGAGGTAATTAACCTTATGAATCCTGGGTTCTCTACTGGATCTAAGGCCAGTCCCTAGAATTATGACATGTTCATTAATGAACTCTCTTCTCTTACCTGCTTGAGGTGGCCACTTATTTTCTGCAAAAACTCAGTTTTCATGGAAACATGAACGTCTGGCTGCGTCTAATGATTTCCTGTTAATAAGACACTCATGCTGAGACTACTTACGTCCAAAGCATGAGGATGCAAAGAATTTTGAAAAACATCTAAACCCTGTTATGTTGGTATTCATTGGATAGCGCTCGCCGAGTACTCTCAGATAAGTACCCATTTGCCAGGTTTTCAGTCATTTTCAGGGTTTTGCATTATTTTATATTGGCCAAATTAGCCTCCAGCAGCATAAGGGTTTAAGTAGTGCCATAGACATGTAGGCAGGGTCTTAGCCAGGATTTAAAAAATGCCTGTCCAACACAGCAATTCCATAATTTCAATTTTGACCTTTTGGGGGTTAATAACCAAATATCTTTTCTAACTAACCATCTTTTAGGATATAGCTGAAATGTAAATTGCCTTTTTTGACAAAAAAGGCTAAATGTAATTGGTGTAAAGATTTGAAGTAGCTAAATCTGGACAGGCAGAAATATTGGAATTGCTGTTATGATCAGCTTGCCACTAGCCCCATAGCCAAAGGCTACTGGAAATTGTGTTGGGCTATAATAATCTTTGCCTTTGTAGCCCAGGCTGGCTTTAAGAAAAGTGAAATTTTAAGATCATACTCCGAGCAATATCAATAATGAAATCAGTTGAAGAACACCATTTCAAACATCAGTTGTCCTTTGGTACATTCCAATATGCAATAGAACAGCGCAAAGATAGCTTACATCTTCAAAGATTGGTTTTAGGAAAGGACTGCAGTGCATGGTATTGCAGCATTTGGAAAATCTAGGGCTATGTGATCGTGGTTGGGGCTATGGCGATTTGAAAACCCAAAGTCCTGGGGTCTCTCAGGGTATTTAACCGAGGCCAGACCCCTGATTATGGTATATACTTTGCTTGGTTGACATGATCTTGACCATATTTATGGCAGTCCAAGACCTTGTGAACTTTCAGGATGTTTATGTTGATCTGGACAAAAACGTATCAGAACTGGATTCATGTGTCAGCGTATGTTATCGCATAGCAACAACTGCCCATGCAGCAAGGCCTTATATATAGTCATCAGAAGACAGAAAATAGAATAGATATTGAGCAGTGTTCATCATTCATAACGGTACTCCCAATGCGAACCACGCGAAATGCACTAATTAGCTGCTATTTTAAATTGAAGGAAATAGTCAATTAGCTGGTAATTTGTTTCTAAATATCACCATTGTTCAGTTATAATTACCCCGTAATGAAAGTTTGGAAACTAATATCTCTAGTCTTATCACATAATTTATAATAACATATTCATGTATATATATATATATATTACATAAATATATATATATATATATATATATATATATATATATATATATATATATATATATATATATATATATATATATGTATATGTATATATAGATAGATAGATAGATAGATAGATAGATAGATAGATAGATATTTATATCATATGTGCCATAATGAAATGAATTGCAGGATATTGCATAAAAAGTTCCCATTGTTCAGCTGAGTAATTTGATTTGTAATGATCGAAAATGTAAGAAAAATTAAGTAACTGTATTTTATATGATATTCACATCTTGAATGGAATTTGTACAATAGCCTTTGTCATAGATATATAGCAATCAGGGCCTGGCATAGAAATAATAGATGACACATATGGTTATGATTAGAATATGATTAGAATCAAATGAGCAACTGAAAATGGGAAGGTGAGTAGATTGAGCAATATATGTTACACTTCAATAGGGTAGGACTAATAAATAGTCATTAGAGTTAAACTTTTGACCTTTCTTTAAACAGATGACATACACCTTATGCGTAATCAAAAAATTTCTGATTGTTGAGGAAATATAATTAGCATCAGCCTTTTGTCAAAATACTATTGTCTACTTTAAGTGCTCATTTTAAGGTTAATCATTATAATTATGAACAGACCACACACATGTATCAATAAGATTCTGCATATATGATATGCGCAATCCAATGTTTCATTCAAATTCTTAAAAATTGTTCTGATTGTTGAGAAAATATTATGAGCAACTGCCTTTTGACAATATACTATGGTCTTCTTTAAATGCTCAGTATAAACGGTTAATCATTTGCTTGAGATCCTTTGCCACCTGGTGGGCATATAAGGTACTAAAGTAAGTACACTTTTTGTATGACTTGGCTAGAGATAGATGGTAAAAAGTACCGTAGTCTGCAATATTATTTGCATGGGCTGGAAATATATGGTAAACATAAAAAGCCATCGGGTGAGAGTCTCAGGAACTAATATTTCTACACATGCCTATCATGTGGGCAGAATAAATAAGCCACCTAGTGGGCCACTCAGGTACTAAAAAAGTAAGTACAATGGTGTGCACTATATTATTTATGTCGGCTGGAAATATATGGTAAACATAATAATAAATAAGCAACCTAGTGGGCAACTCAGGTACTAAAAAAGTAAGTACAATGGTGTGCACTATATTATTTATGTCGGCTGGAAATATATGGTAAACATAATAATAAATAAGCAACCTAGTGGGCAACTCAGGTACTAAAAAGGTAAATACAATGTTGAAATATTATTCACATGGGCTGGAGACATATCGTAAATAACAAGCCACCTGGTGTGCGTCTTTGGTACTAATATTTGTACACATGCCCAACATAAGGGCTGAGAATCAATGGTAAGTGTGATCTACAACCAAAACATTGGCCAGGCTTGTCGGATAAGACAAGTGCCTTTTGTGGGGATCGGGCTTGACCCCATTTCTCATCCTGCACTGCCCATATGTTTTGATTACGTCCGAGAGGATTGATATTTTTCCCAGGGACCACCTGGTTTTGGTCCGTGAGCACTGCACAACATGCGTTTGCAGGGCTAATTTTCTTGCATTCTTTGTTTTGATATTAGTCCAAGATGCAGAATATTATTTTCCCCGTCTTTTAAATCCATGACCCCTGACATCTTGCCCAGGCAGGCCAAGATGGTCTGGATACTTTTGTTATCTTATGCATTGTTTTTGGACCTCTGATCTCTTAAAACTTTAAAACCAGGGACTAGGACCAAAATGTTACTCATTATTTTTTTCTGGCCAGCAAATGCTCTTGTTTTTTGAGAAACAACAAAAGAAAAATAACAGATCTATGCCAAATTGCATATGGATAATGATGTATTTTCATATTTGCATCATTTATCCTACTGCAAATCACATTCTCCTAATTGTCATGAAAGATATATTGCTAGTGGGTATCCCGTATTTTTCCTTAGAGAGTCAGAGAGAGAGAGAGAGTCAGAGAAGGCGATTATTAGTTTTAGAAAAAGTATCACACATGTAGAGGGAATATATTCCAAATCCTGCCCACGCTATGTGTTTCCAGTTGCACTGCTCATGCCTGTGTATGTTACAGTGGGTCAGATTACTAAGTCCACAACACATTCTTAGAATTGTGTAATGTGATAGATTTTTACCTGTGCTGAATAGCATGAAACATTACCGACATCTCTCTGAAATGTCCAGAAATAAAAATAGCTAATATAATACAAAGAAATGATTTCCCATATATCACCTAACAGGGTTCTCAGAAATAATGCATCTTATATCTTATAATGAGATTCATGAGTTTCCTTAGACGTATTTGAGATATTGGGTTTGAACATTTTTGTGCCCTTAAACTTTTCTTCGTGCATCTTGTTTGAAAAAGTTCGGGGCCAGCCTTGTTGTTTTTCAAATTTTCTCAATAGCCCCAGCTGTGAGGGTGCCAGTTTTTTTCAGTGCAACAATGACATTAGAACAGGATCTGCACTTCCTTGTATATGATAGCTGGTGCTGGTTCCCCAAGAGGTCCCTTATCACTTATCTCGTGAAAAAATAGCATCGGCCTCTAGAAATAGTCACGCCGCGCCAAAAATAACCGTTGCGTGTGGCTGTTTATATCGGGTGCGTCCGCTGTGAGTGCTAAACCACACTCTTTCTACAACATGATCTTTGCTCCGGGATAAAGGAAGCAAAGTTTTTTTATTAACCCTTATGCTGCTGGTGGCTAATTTGGCCAATACAAAATAATGGCGAAAACCTGACTGAAACCCTGGGAAATGGGTACTCATATAAGAGTTCTCATCGAGAGCTTTCCAATGAATACCAACATGACAGGGTTTAGATACTTTTCAAAAATCTTTGCATCTTTGCGTTTTGGGCGAAAGTAGCCTTTGCATTAGAAGGGTTAACTGGGCTGATTTTGTGTATTATGGATATTTATGGCTTGTCAGGAACAAGAAGTACTTGTCTGAAATAATTGGTTGTGGTGGCATAAAGCAAATTGCTTTAATTCCTTAAATAAGTGTTAAACATAGTTTTTTTATAGAATATTGAAATAACTCAAATAATTAACAGTTATGGATCCGATGATATTTAAGAAAGCATTATCATTTAATTTCCTTTTTTTTAGAATATTAAAATACCATAAATAGTTTACAGTTATGGACCCAATGATCTAAGGTATCATTAAATTTCTAAGCAGGGTTTTAAAAGTATCGTCAATCAGATTGCAGGTTAGGATTTTTACAAATTTAGTTTAATTCTCAAATCAATTATTCATTTCTTGTTGTCCAAAAATGAGGTTGATTTTTGTGTTCACTGTTCAACATAGGTGCACCATCTGCTCATCCTCCCTTGGCAGGTAAAAGTGATAAAAACCTGCTCTACTTGCCCTACAGATAAGGTACTAATATAGCCCATTCACATCTAGAGTGTGGCACTTATAATGTTTTTGTGATAAAATTTGTGATAATTCCTCAAGTATGAAATATCTTAATGATATTCTCAACAATGCAGCCTGCTTCCCAAGCAATTGAGAGCTAACAACTTTAAATGAAGCTAACTAACATTTTTAAAAGATTTTACTCCTTATTTTATAACATGCCTGGTCAAACTTTTCTTTCAAGCCTCTATGAATGTATTATAGGAAACTGGAAGACTTAGCCCCCCAAAAAAACAAGTTACCCAAAATCTGCAATTGAAATGAACTTTGGCCTTCATTTTGACAATACATATTTAGATTTCAACCATGAATATTTATTTATTTATTTATTTAGAAAAGACACAATGTCTTCAAGAAATGTCAGGCAATTACATTGAGGTCAAATGTTAAATAAGTTGCTTGAAATTGACATTTTTTTATTTGGAATTCCTCACAAAAAAACTGGGTGATCTTTGAGAGGGTTTTGAATGTCCTAATGAGGCCCAGGTCCAATGCTTGCTTGGGTATGCCTAAAAAAGTTGTTTGTTTCCTGTATAAACACAGAAAAAAGTTTTTTCTACCCTGCACACTCCCAATCGGTTCTAGGTCAATATCCCCCCCCCCCCTTGGACAATATCCCCCTAGACAATATCCCCCCAGATGATATCTCTAGTAAAACATGTGTTAGTAAATTATTTCTTTTAAATACCAGTGTTTTAAATTATCCTAAAACATGTGGCCTTAGGTAAAATTTTGAATAGATGTCGTGAAATTGACTTATCCCTTTCATACCCGTATCAGCCAAAACTGCTACTAGTCAAGTAGATCTCCAGGTATGAAAGGGTTAATGTGAAATTCTTTACAAAGACAGTTTATCTTATTCTTTGAGGGTTTATATGTCTAAATGACACTCAGATAAGTGATATAAGTAGAGAGTTCTCTGACCTTGTTTATTTGCCATCCTTCTTGGAAGTGATGATATTGGTGTATTGAAAAGGTAATAAATGGTGTCAACAACTGCGGGTATGATGAAAATTATCTCTGATAACCGTTGTCACCGTACTGAAGGGTGTCCAGGAGATCACAAGTGCAATAGACTAATTAGCCTCATACAGGGCATTAACCCTTTCATGGCTAACGACCAAAAACGACTTTGCTATTTTCATGATATCTTCCTCATAAGAGCAAATTTTGGAAATTATTTGATGAAGGAGAGTTGATTACAACCATATCAACAACTCTCCATCAAATATTTTGTAAATTATTGCTTTATTCTAAAGTTATGGTCATGGTCATCATAGTTCCAGACAACATTTCTCAATGACCTCTTAAGCATTAATGGGTTAACAATCATCCCTGAGATCTCCAGGGTAACAGTGGAGTACCATGGGCTGAATGTGGTAACATCTTATGCTGAGGCTACTTTCTTGCAAGGCACAAGAATGCAAAAAAAAAAAAAAAAAAGACATCTAAACCCTGTCATGTTGGTATTGAGTGGAAAGCTCTCGCTGAGTACTTAATGATGAGTACCCATGTGACAGGTTTAATCATGATGACTACCCATGTGACAGGGTTTAATCATGATGACTACCCATGTGACAGGGTTTAATCATGATGAGTACCCATGTGACAGGGTTTCAGTCATATTTCAGTTTTTTCCCACTATTTTGTATGCACCAAATTAGCCACCAGCAGCCAAAGGGTTAAGTGTTTTCTAGAAATAGGTGATGAGTTAAATTCACACTCAAGGTATCTTCAAGGGGGGTCTTTCTTGGTAGTTGTCCTAATAACATGATTACATGAGCGTTGTATAAGGGTTTTATATTTGTTTTTATGAAGTTCTAGCACTCGTCTGGTTATGAACGTTGTTATGATGTTGTCTTCACACTAAATGTATCTTCAAGGTCCTCTTTCTTGCTAGTAAGTTATCATAATAAGAGATAAGCCTCTTCTAAGGGTTTTATATATGTTTGTTTTGAAGTCAAGCCCTCATATGCTTATGAAAATTCTTATGATGCTTTCCTGTAATGATGAGCTTAATTTACACACCTCTTGATTTCAAGGGGTGGGGGGGTCGTTTCTCTATAAATGTCATAATATCATGATTAAATCAGCCTCTTTTAAAGTTTTTATATTTGTTTGGGGACAAAGTAGCTCAGTTGGTTAGGTGTCGGACTAGTAATCAGAAGGTCACTGGTTCGATTCTCGGCCGGGGCACTTTGGTCTGTCCTTGGGCAAGACAGTTTATTCCATATTGCTTCAGTCTACCCAAGTGCAAAATGGGCACCTATCATACAAAAGGCAGTGCTTAGAGCATGTGCGCTATATGCTGCCAGTTGCTCTGGAATATCCCCCGGGGATTGAAATGGTTTCCGTGTGTACAGTGCCTGCTAGGGGAGGAAGGTCGTGTGAGCTCTTCGGTTGATACAAGACTATAAACCGAATACCTTTACCTTTACCTTTGTTTGTTATGAAGTCAAGCCCTCATATGCCTTATGAAATTTGCTGTTATGCTGTCCTGTAATGATGAGCTAAATCTACACACCTGTTTACTTCAATGGGTTCTTTCTCATTAGTTGTTATAATATGATTAAAATAAGATAAGCCTCTTGTAAGGGTTTTATGTTTGTTTGCTAAGAGGTCAAGCACTCGTCTTTTTATGAAATATGTTATGATGCTTTCTTATGATGATGAGCTAAATCTGCACACCTGTAAACTTCAAGGGGGGTATTTCTCACTAGTTATAAAAGCCTCTTCTAAGGGTTTTATGTTAGTTTGTTAAGAGGTCAAGCACTAGTCTGCTTATGATATTTGTTATGAAGCTGTCTTATAGTTATGAACTTAATTTGTACACATGGTAACTTCAAAGGGGGTCTTTCTCGGTTGTTGCCATAATAACATAATGAAATAAGACTATTCACCGGCTGTATAATATATTGTTTATCACAAGTCAAACCTGTGTTCGTTTGTGAAATTTGTTATGATGCTGTCATACAGTGATGAGCTAAATTTAATACACTAGCTGTTAACTTCACGTGGGTCTTTCTCGGTTGTTGCCATAATAACATAATGAAATAAGACTATTCATCGGCTGTATAATATATTGTTTATCACAAGTCAAACCTGTGTTCGTTTGTGAAATTTGTTATGATGCTGTCTTACAGTGATGAGCTAAATTTAATACACTAGCTGTTAACTTCACGTGGGTCTTTCTCGGTTGTTGCCATAATAACATAATGAAATAAGACTATTCACCGGCTGTATAATATATTGTTTGTCACAAGTCAAACCCGTGTTCCTTTGTGAAATTTGTTATGATGTTGTCTTACAGTGATGAGCTAAGTTTAACACACCTGTTAACTTCGAGGGGGGTCTTTCGCCATGGTTGCCATAATAACATAATGAAATAAGACTATTCACCGGCTGTATAATATATTGTTTGTCACAAGTCAAACCCGTGTTCGTTTGTGAAATTTGTTATGATGTTGTCTTACAGTGATGAGCTAAATTTAATACACCTGTTAACTTCGATGGGGTCTTTCTTGCTAGTTGTCAGTCATAATAACATAATTAAATAAGCCTATTCTAAGGAGTATATATTGTTTGTCACTAAGTCAATCCCTCGTTTGTTGATGAAATTTATCACAACACTGTGTTATGGTGATGAAATAAATTTAACTTTTAACGTCAAGGGGTGTCTTTCTTAATAATTGTAATAATAACATAATGAAATAAGCCTAATTATGGGTTGTATATTGTTTGTCACAATTTTAAGCCATCGTTTGTCTATGATGATGAACTAAATTTACACTACTGTGGACTTCAAGGGTGTCTTTCGCTCTTTATGTCATTAAAGCATTCAATATAATTAGATGAACCTTTTCTATAATGGATTATGTTGTTCATTGTGAAATCTAGCCCTGTTTGTGAAACTTATTATGATGCTGTCTCAGTTATGAGCTATTTTTACACTCAGGGGGGGGGGGGGGGGTCTCTCTCAATGGGTATCATAATAACATCATTAGACAAGCCTATTGTTCAGGTCTTGTATTGTTTGTTATGGAGTCGATGGTTGTGTTTATTAAGATTATTACCATGACACCGTCTTCATTTTTAAAAATAGGATGGACTAATTGATATGTAATGGCACTCCCTCAGTAAAGATGTTTACCATTCATATGTAATTAGCATGGTATCCACATATTCATAGTATTTGAATATCATATCAAATAGACAAGATGAATGATGAAGGTCAAGCAAAAGAACAAACATATTTTTCAACTCATTTGCTGAAATTACCGTAAATTCTCGGTACCGTAAATTCTCTGTAATTTAATGATAACAGTTGTTATGGGTTGAGGATTGGCCCTTGTTTTCTGATATTACTGACTAAGCAGAGTAATAGTGGCCCAGATTTCCCAAAAACCCAACTGTACAAATTGCAGTTTTGGTGGTTACCATTGTCTTAGCCAGCAGGGCGTCTGGGTGTCTTTTTGGGCACCCAAACCCTTAAAAAGCAATTTCTTAAATGTCAATCAAAAGCATATTATTGATTTTTTTTCATCTCCATATAATTCCAATGACATTCATTGTATAAGGATATCATGCCTTATTTTGATAAATTCATACATCCCTATGGTTGAAATCAGAACATGCTGTGATTCCTAGGACTGGTATTGACTTGGTATTTTTGGGCTTGAGATTGGCATCACTATTATTATGATACCGATCCCAATTCCGAGCCTTAGCGTCGTTTTGGGAGTTGCTGGGATTCATTTACATTCATACTAGTTGTAATATTTGAAGATTTTATTTACAAGTCAGGTGTTGCAGAGCATATGGGTAATACTAGTAATTATAATAATGATACTACTACTACTACTAATAATAATAAAGATAATGATAATAATCTTTATTTCATGAGGTTAATACAGTAAACTGCAGTGTTTGATAAATGCTGTGGCTATCCTCAGATTTTGAAAATGTATCGCTCTCACATTTCTGTCTACAGGGATGTAAATCCTTTTTTACTTTAAGGCATTAGCATTTTCACATTCAAAGACAAACTTTTATGTTATTTATATTGTTACTAATATGCCAAGTAAATGAATTTTAAAAAGTAAAACAACCATAACTGAAAGTTCCTATTTATTACAACAACACTATGATCTATGAGCTCCCTCTATTCATGTTTATGTTATCAGTACCTGCTGCCTTTCCTTGCTTTGAATTCAGCATTATCCATTACAAATCATGGAGAATGTTGAACCGTCTATAGTCTGGCCACATGTGAATAGCATTACCGGGCAACGGCCGGCTATCACAAATGTGCCTATTAAACTTTTATTACCAAATATGGTAGCCATTAATTGGCTGGGTGCAATCGGCACATGCCGGTTTGAGGATCAAGTGAGCGCTTACAATGGCTGATGTCAGCTCCCGGCAGCTGCGGGAGCTTTTGTTTGAACCTGCCCGGTGCCAGTTTAATGGCAAATTAATGAGAATTTTACAACATTCTCAAGTGTTGGTTTCCCTTTTCTTTGACTCGAGTTGTATTGACATGAGAATACCTGCTCGATCAGCTGTACATTACTCGAGACCGCTCTGTCCGAAACATCTCGATACCAGTCCTAGTGATTCCCCTCAAAAATTTGGACGCACAAAAATTTTACAATTGCCAATTTTGGTCACCCAGTTTCTAAAATCTGGGTAAGACCCTGGTGGTTACAAAAACATGGTCATTCATAATTGAATACTTGTCCATAGGTTATTCCTGGTCGATTTACACTTGACTTATTCTTCTGATTTTTCTTTTCAGGCTGAAAATCTCCTCCTAGATGTCAATATGAACATCAAGATAGCAGGTATGTGTGATATCCCCAATCCAACATGTCTATATATTTTTTTGTCTTGAGCTATTATAATTTGGACTTTTGAACATAAATTATGAATAGATTATGAAGAGTTCAAAATATTTGGTAGATAGCTGTATGCATGTTTTTGATGAATATTCCTCGGAATTTCCACCTTGAAATATTTTCCAAACAATGCCTTTATCAAGAAATTTTCCTGACACCAAAAACATCCTTCTGGTGCACTACAGACATGAATGGGTAAAGCCACTTTTCTCATGCTTAGAGGACATAAGCATTACATAGGTAATTCATCTAATGAAAAAGGTAGGCCTAGGAATAATTCCAAATTTAAGGATATGGTTGAATATATTTTGGAGTCCTTTAGTTCATATATGTATGTGTGTGTATATGTATATATATATATGTATATATATATATTTGCCAATGCTAGTTAGATGATATCATTCCCCCTCATAGTCATAGCATTTGTAGATTGTGTCCTTATGACTGCCTGTCCTTAAAAAAGGATCTTCCAATCCCCAGGGAGATACCATTAATTTACCGCTGTCACCAGGCCACAGACAATCATCCATAATGTACTCCCACTGAGGTCAACTGTAGAGATATTGCACTCTCCCCTTGGCCGCCACCTGGCCACCCACAACCCACCGCCCACCTCCACCGCTTGAACCGCCTCCTCCACCGCTCATCTTTTTCTCAGGAACTGTGTGGGCTGCTGACGGCCTCCATCTCTGACGCTAGTCAGCGAGGCCTGTATTTTCATGGCCCATTCTATCGTATTAACCCTTTCTGTGCCTGGAATTCCATGATGGGTTAGTGTTGTCTCGACCCATCATACTTTAGAAAATAACTCTTTGATTAATCATAAATTCACAAAATATGGGATTGAGAGTTGTAGGTTTCGTTTAGAATTAAAGCATTCCTCATTTAATTTTATCCATATATATATATATATATATATATATATATATATATATATATATATATATATATATATATATATATATATATATATATATATATATATATATATATATATGCATACACACACATATACTAGATTGTTTCACTATAGATGACTTATAACTCAAGCAGATTGTGTATGCATCTCAATCATTAGTTTCACTCTCTGTCACTGTGTGGCAGCACCTGGTAGGATATTTTCTTTGCCCCAACCTCCATGTAATCTACATCAATGGCATTCCCTACAGCTGAGGTGCCCTATTAGTTAAGTTATATGTTCCCAGATGGCAGCACCTGATGAACCAATTTCTGACAATTATCTCAAATTTTGTTATTTATTCTATACCAGCAGAATTTCGGAATTACTGGCTTTGTTGAGGGCAATGCATGAATGCAGTCCACTTTGATTAATTACATTATCTGGTGCTAGGTGGCAGCACATAATATAAGATTTTCATGCATTTTTTTAGATTTTTGTTTGGGTAATTATTACACATAGGAAGCCCACTTTGATTAATTACATTATCTGGTGCTAGGTGGCAGCACATAACATAAGATTTTCATTCGTTTTTTTTTTTGTTTTTTTTCAGATTTTGGTTTTGGTAATTATTACATAGCGGGAGCTCACTTTGATTAATCACATTGCCTGATGCTATGTGGCAGCACGTTATATAAGATTTTCATGCATTTTTTCAGATTTTGGTTTTGGTAATTATTACACGCCTGGAGAAACGCTGGCTACGTGGTGTGGAAGTCCACCTTACGCAGCGCCAGAGGTGTTCGAAGGCAAGCGATATCAGGGACCACAGATAGATATATGGGTGAGTAGAGTTTTCTTCTGTATAACCAATATAGAAAAATAATGTTGTAAATTAATAAATATTTCGATAAAATAATCAATATTTAAAGAAAATAAAAAATGAATTAATATTAAAAATCTTTCATGAATATAACTTATTAAAGATGCATACACGTAAAAAAAAACAACTCCAAAAATATTTTTAAAAACATACATTTTGTGGGGCAAGTGAATTTTGATCCTAAATTGCCCCAACATGCAAGTTGTTTCATATATGTTGAGCTTTAGATAGCTAGCTCGAGTCGAGTTTAACCCTTCCAATGCTGAGGCTAATTTGGCCAATACAAAATGATGCAAAAAACCTTGAAAATGACCCTAGCAAATGGGTACTCATCTGAGAGAACTCAGCGAGAGCTTTCCAATGAATACCAACATGACAGGGTTTAGATGGTTTTCAAACATCTTTGCGTCCTTGTCCTTTGGACGAAAGTAACCTCAGCATTGGAAGGGTTAAGTTGTTGTCAGAGCCTGAGGTTTTCTGCTCTTGTTTTCAGAGCCTAGGAGTGGTGCTTTATGTGTTGGTGTGCGGCGCCCTACCCTTCGATGGGCACACGCTGCAGACCCTAAGGGATAGGGTATTATCAGGAAGGTTCAGGATACCCTATTTCATGTCCACAGGTGGGTAGAGTAGGCATGCTGCCTTATTGAAACTTATCACCCGTGCTGCAGTAATTCTTGATGTTGATTGGTGAATACTGTAGAATAGGAAATTAATCCGAGGTGCAAATTAACCGTATTTGTGATTTTTCCGAGAAATTATATCCCGAAAAGCCAATATTGAAGGTTAATATTCTAATAACAGGAATAATACATCCGACTTTCGTTTTACCAAACTGACCCCACTCGGAAATCGGAAAAGTTCGGAATAAACCACTAGAATTAATTTCCCATTCTACAGTAGGTGTCAGGCACGCAGCCATTCACACTATGTAGATTTGATATTGGACCTCTGAATTCAATATAATGCCATATCGCACTGCTATAATGAATATCACATCTAAGCCAGCAATGGGATGTATTTACAAAAGATTCATGACCATTGAAGAGCAGGTGATAAATTTATTACACCCTGTTAGAAAGTGTGGTCCAGTTTGATATCCACCCTCTGTCCTCCATATCCTACTCGGCTCTGTCTCTTGCGATACGGTGCCTTTGTATTTGCATTTGCATTGTCCTTTTTATCTTAATAAAAAAACATATATCAGTTCCTTAATCCTGTCTACAGCTAAATTTGAGCCCTGAGTATGATTTCCTAATTCAGCTTGTTAATGACTAGCATTTTGAATTTGTATTGTTAAGAAAACCCACATAATATCAAAAAATATTAACGAAATAAATGATAAATAATATTAATGAAATTGCTATCAATGACATATCTGCCATATCTCACTGCTCACTCCATCACAGTGTTTGAAATTGATGGAAAATCTGGATCACAATTAATCTGCTTTTTGAGTTTTTCCAGAAAACTTTGGCTATCCTTAACCCATGAAAATTGTAAATGTTAAAAATTGTTCCCAATAACTAAGAATTTACGGTATGCCTTTTTTCTGCTCTCTCAGAATGCGAGCAGCTAATTCGCTGCATGCTGGTCCTAGATCTCAGTAAGGGCTCAACCCATGGAAATCGCTACTGTAGAACACACAATGTTAGCGTCTGTTTATATATAGCGTACATAGCATGTGGTTCCGCTTCGCTATATATAAAAACGCTGTACTTTTTTCTCACTGCACTGGCACTGTCGGCGGCGGCTACCGTCGCTAACATAAAGATACGCTATGATGCGAAAATTCCCCAATTCGCTATATTTGGGACACGTGTCATATATGTGTTCTACAGTATTATTAAAGATTGTCCCAAATTATCAAGAATTTACAGTATGCCTCTTTTTTCCCGTTTCAGAATGCGAGCAGCTAATTCGCCGCATGCTGGTTCTCGATCCCACCAAGCGCTACACCATCCAACAGATCAAACGCCATAAATGGATGATGCAAGATGGCGGACCTCCAAAATCGGCACCTCCGAGCCCGGTACTCACCTGCCCAGCGCAAGTCGGGGAATTTAACGAGCAAATTCTCCGCCTCATGCACAGCCTCGGCATCGACCAGCAGAAAACTATTGAGGTAAAGGGAAATCAAGTTCACAATGGCAATACTGTATAAGTGATTCTTGTTACAGACATTAAATTTTCACTATTTTCGCACTCCTCACGATAGCACCAAAATAACATCCTTCAAATAATTACTTTAAATTCGGAAAAGATTGCGTTAGTTCGCAAAGTTAAAAAAACGCAGAAATCGATTTTCTCTAAATTCACAAAATTTACTCTACACAATCTTTTATAAATCTACAGTATCCTGCTTTGTATCTGCTTGAATACTGAAATTTAATGTAAGAAATACACTCCAGCAAGGCTGTGAAGTGAAAGTTTTAGCACTCCAAATTAAAGCCGTATTCAGTACTTAACCCATTTACTCTCATTCCTCTCAAAAGTATCGTCTGCTACTCTCATACTTTTGAAAATAACTTGGGAGTTAAGCAAAAGTTCACAACATTTTGAAAGAGAGTTGCTTGTTTTCTGATCATCATTTCTCCTTCAAATATTTCAAAAGAATGTATTTGTAAGATAAATGTGCTTTCATATTCTTTTATTTGAGCCATCTGTTGCCATCTATCATTTATTCTTCTGATTAGAATATGGAAAAATTACCTGAATTAACTTACTTCCGCACATGTTTATTTTGGATAAATTTATTTTCATTTACAGACTTTCATCATGTAAATATTACCAATGCTAAACAAAAATAGGTGATTTTTGGTATTGACAGTGGTAAATGGCTTGACAGAAAACATGTAACATGTTCAATTTTAAAGATTTTATCTAAACATAATCTCTGTATGTTATTTGCTGCCATCTGATTGTAGAAATACATATCTGCCATTATCCCTTTTATTCCTATTCTAAATCTTCCCCCTTTACATTTTTTGTAGGCGCTACAGAAAGATGCTTATGACCACTACACAGCAATATACTATCTCCTATTAGATCGGCTAAAACTTCATCGGAGCAGTTTCCCGATCGAAAATCGTCTCGATGCGCGTAAGAGACGACCCAGCACGATCGCCGAGCAAGCTATGATGAGGACGAGCCAAGGTCTGCCGGGAGTGGGCCAAGGTCAAGGTCAAATTGCGTTAAATCAGGGTCAAGGGTCAGTTACGCGGCCCTCGCTAGTGAATACCAAACATGGTATGTTCAGTCGGACCACGGACTGTGTATCGCCACCGATCATACCAGTGGCGCCACCTCAACAAGTATTTACCGACACCGAGTCGATTCCGGCCCTGCCAGGAATTACAGGGTGCTTACCGGACAATATGCCCTCCCCGTCGTCATGCATGGCGAAAATGCCACCAGGGGGCGGGGCTGGGGGCTACATGATCACGACCTCGATCGACGAGGGCGTTGAGGTAGATATATGTGACAATAACGGGAGTGCGAACACGCCCGCGCCCCTACCCCGCCGGCACACATTCACCGATGGACAGCCCGTCCTCCAGCCGAGTTGTATGTTCGGCGATCTCAGCCAGTACGCCATGAACACTAGCGACAATTCTCTAATAAGTACCGGAACAAACTCTCCGTTCACGAGTTTCGATTCGAACATTGAGGCCGACTTGATGTCGAGTCTCTCGTCCTGTGCAGCTCCGAGTAGCCTACCGTCGTGTCGTCACGCGAGTGTTAGTAGCAGTAGCGGCAGTAGTGCCGCGAGTAACCAGGCCGTATGTATGGCACCACCCACCACCAGCACCATGGCACCGCCCTCCTCCAATAATACGTGTTTCCCGCAAAACGATCCCGGCAATAACGACCAATCGGGAGACGACCGCAGCCAGACGCGTTCCCCGGTGAATTTCCGCGAGGGCCGTCGCGCCTCCGATGGACTGGTCACACAGGGTGTCATAGCATTCAGGCAGAGACTCAAAGAGAGCATGAAGGCTCCGGGAATGACGGAGCTGCGCTCGGAGCACCAGGTACTCCAACATCTCTACCAGCCAGCGCTCCCGGAGGAAGAGCTGAGCCATCTACAGCAGGCTCACGTTCAGTACCACGAACGCTTCAATCTGCGCCAGTGGTCGCTAGAGGAGCAACCATCCCCTCCACCCGAGCGGCCGCCGTTAATGAAGCGCATGAGCCTGCCGTCAGAGACCTTCGACCTGCAGCCGCATAAACTTTTAGCGCTGAAGCAGAGTCTAGCGGTGGAGCACCATCTTGACCGCGGTCGCAGCACGGAGGAGGTGCCGCAGGCGCCACCTACCAGTCTAGTTCATCCCTACCAGCAGCCTAGCAAACCATTACAACAACAGCTCCTGCAGCATCGACTACAGCAGAAACGGCAGATCTTCAAGCAGCATTCTCAGTATAACAGTGTACAGCAGCAGCAGCAGCAACAACAACAACAACAACAACAGCTTCAGAACGTGCATCTACAACTCCAACAGATGCATATAGACCAATCAGCACCATCGTCATCATCGTCACCGCCGACGACGCTGCATCATCTCCATGGCGACCATCATTTCCATGGTGACCAACATCTCCATGGCGACCTGCAGCATCAGCAGCAGCAACAGTCACTGGAACTTACCTCCGAGTATCAGCAGCAGCAACAGCAACATGCCATGGCGATGATGCGTCGTCAGGTAGTTCGGCAAACCTCTTACAAACTGGCCCAGCAAACACCAGTCATGCCCCCTTATGGTGGCGGTATTGCTGGGGAGATATTGCCATGGCAACCGCATCCACAGCAGCAGCAGCAGCAACAACAGCCATTGGTTGCTGGGGACCTAAGCAGTAGTCTATTTGAGGAGTCGCTAGAACTTATACCATGTAGTGCTGCGGAGGAAGGGATGGAGTATGATATATCCTGAACCTCTCCCCATCACTAACTTTAGGAAATGCTACTACCACAACTGCTACTTCTACAACGATTGCTGCTACCACTACTACTTCTACTACTACTACTACTACTACTACTACTACTACTACTTCTACTACTACTACTACTACTACTACTACTACTACTACTACTACTACTACTACCACTACTACTACTACTACTACTACTACTACTACTACTACTACTACTACTACTACTTCTACTACTACTACTACTACTACTACTACTACTACCACTACCTTTTACTGGTACACTTTTTCGTCTTCTACTGGTACTTCTACAGTCATCCTGCAAGAGCTTAGAGCAGCCCCGATGGAGGAAGGGACTCCTTGTCCCATCGTTGTCCTAGTTAGCTCTAGCACTCGTCGTTGTCGTCCAAGTGACCGCACCAAACCGACCAATCGCGGTGCCTGCCCGCCCGCCTGCACGGCACTGCGCCGCAGCCCAGGTATGTGAGACTCAAGCATATGTTGCTGCCACGCAATCAGGAGGATGATGATGATGACGATAATATGAGGATTTGTGTCGGCGAAACCAGCGACTACACAAATATATATATAAATATATAAATATATATATATATATATATATATATATATATATATATATATATATATATATATATATATATATATATATATATATATATATACACATATATATTTGTATATATATATATATATATATATATATATATATATATATATATATATATATATATATATATATATATATATATATATATATATATATATATATATATATATATATATATATATATATATATATATATATATATATATATATATATATATACATATATATATATATATATATATATGAATGATAACATGAGGATTTGTGTCCAAACCAGCCACTACCACACTATTGGTTGATACTAAGGCTGGTGAACAGCGCCCTCTGGGTCTCACAGGATTAACTGTACCGAGCGAACCATCGGTTAACCACCGACTTTTGCATTTGCAACAAAGGCTTCTCATGAGCTTCACATAGAGGAGTGTTCAATGTATTTAGTTACGATAGCATTCAGGGATCTTCTTGCATAGATATATTTGTGTTATATTATAGACCTGTTGTTTCACAAAACTACCTTGTGTATCTATAGATGGATTCCACTCTTGGGCTGGAATTAGGAGACTCACTGTTATGTGTTATCAGTACTAGTATGAGCACAGAGATACACTAAAGAAGAGATGACCTTCAAATCCTAACAAAGACATAAGGAATTCTTGCTTATATGATGTGAAAACCAATTCCTTCCTTCCTTAGTTTGGAATTTCGTTTTTCGTCACTGTTATGCCATTTGTGGCTAATTTGAGACTAGCCAGTTGTAAGTAGTGGAGGAAACCGGAGTACCCGGTAAAAACCACTGCCTAACCCCAAGTCACTGGCAACTTTCGTTAGCGTGCAGTCAGTGGCGGCGCCTTAGACCACACGGCCATCAGAGCAAGCCCCCCTTTCCTTAGTTAAATCTATGCTGAGTTTGATAAGGACATATACTGCAAGTATGATTATTTGCAATAGCCTTCTTAAGTGCCTGGATGTGAGCACCAGAAGGCCACAGCTTATCTGGTATGTACCTGAGGGACATAGCTTATCTGGCTCAGTTTTATCCCTCAAAACTTCTTCAGAAAAAAACACAATACAGATTTTTAAGGAATTTGTCATTCATCTCTTCTTTTATCCATTTCTGTTTGAGCCTACCAAATAAGGCAAGGTGCTCTTTCGTGTTTAGTATGTTCACAAGTGTGTTGACCTAATTAATTGACCTAATTAGTTGACCTAATTATAACTGTCCAGCACCCTGTGCTATGGTACTGTAAATGCAAGGGCCAGTTCATGCTAAGAGCTCATGCTGAAATGGTGTCGTCAGGATTTATAACATTTTTGAAAATAACCTAGTAATTGAGTGGGAATCACGAAAATAATTGATGGAGAATTGTTGGTTAGTTTCCAAAGAACATTTCTCGTTCAAATATAATCTAAAAATGACTTTAGTTGAAGAGTTATGACTATAATTGTCAGAGAGTTGGGTGTTTGAGGTGATGAGCGGTTTAAATACAGGGTTCTATTAGCATTCTTTCAATAATGTTCTTTAACCTGTTCATGGTCAAATGCTGTGTTTGCCCGATGTGGAAGACTTGTTGTCAGGCTGCTTTTAACCACTGTGAGCATTAATGGGCTAACAATGTTATTGGCAGTATAAAAATTATGATCAGAAAGTAACAAGTGTGTTTAATACCGCTACTAACAGTATTTGAAGTATGATCACACAAAGTTATACTTAAGTGTAATAATGTTATCGGCAGTATCAAAATTATGATCAGAAAGTAACAAGTCTGTTTAATACTGCTACTAACAGTATTTGAAGTATGATCACACAAAGTTAAACTTAAGTTTAATAAATGTTATTGGCGGTATTTGAACAACAATCACATAGTTATACTTAAGTGCAATACTGTTATTGGCAGTATTTGAAGTATGGCCACAAAGTAACAATCTTGTGTTAAAATGCCTCTGGCAGTATTCAAATTATGGTCACAAAGTAATAAGTTTGTGTAATATTGTAATATTGTTATCGGAAGTATGACCACAAAGTAACATGTATAATTGCTCATCACAGTTAAAGAAACCTGGCCACAAATTTACAATTTTTTTGCAAAACTACTGATGACAGTGTATGAAGTATGATATGAAAAAACTCTCTTGTGTATTATTACTGTTAATGGCAGTATCTGAAGTTATGCCGCAACATGATATATTGTCAGTATCTGATGTGTGGCCTCATTTTCTAAGTGACATCCCTATATAGTACTTTTATAAAGTATTTGTAGTACGGCCACAAAGTTGCAATCTTGTAAAGTACTGCTCCTGACAGTACCTGAGTAATGATCGAAAGTACTTTATTTCAAATGGATTTGAAAGCATATTTATTTTATCAGTATTTAATGATTGGGCAAACAAATGGATATGATATCACACAAAACTTTGATATAAAGTCAACTTAACCCTTATGCTGCTGGTGGATAATTTGGCCAATACAAAATTATGCAAAAAAAAACGAAAAATACCTGAAACCCTAACAAATTGGTACTCATCTGAAAGTACTCAACGGGAGCTATCCCATGAATACCAGCATGACAAGGTTTCGATGTTTATCAAAAATCTTTGTGTTCTTGTGCTTTGGACGAAAGTAGCCTCAGCATTGGAAGGGTTAAGGATCAATTTAATAAGGATATGGCTAAAATGAGATATGCAAATATCTAAAATCCAGGATTGCGTTTATTTGCGATACAGCAAATGGACGAGATTTCCCCTGCAAATTACAGTAATTTATTCAAGCAGCACTGCTACTGAGTGTTTAAAGGATGGCTACAAAATAGCAATCTTGGGTAATACTGTTTCTGACAGTATCTGAAATATGGTCACACAATAACTATCTTGGGAAGTATAGTAAGAAGCAACGCTGTATAAGCAGGATGATAGTATCTTGAGTACGGTAAAAAATTATGGAACAGTTGTGTTTTAATGGAAAAGTTGTGTACTTTGTACTTCTGTCCTCTTAACTAGGCGATTTCAAATGTGTCATGTTATCCAACTCAGCCTCTGGACATACCGTAAAATCTCGTAAATTTAGACCACCCTAGGAATTTTGGCCACTGATCATTTTGTAAAATAATGAACCAGAAATCTGGGCAACCCTCGATATATCGCCAGTTGCCATTTCACAAAATATGGAACTAGCTGCAAAATCTTGCAGATACAGCAGCAAGGTATTTTAAGAAAACATGGGCCACCCTGAACTTATTAAAATCATAGTTGTTAAAAAGTGTCCCAAATAACTGAGAATTTACGGTATAACTATATTAAGGTATAATCAGTGTTAATGACATGATACCAATCAAGAGAGAATGTAGAGATGGCGTGATTTTAGCATTATTTTATAGTTACGTGCGACGGGTAGATACCTTTGAGCTTTAATTATTTAATTCAGTTATGCTCGGAGAGCCCTGGTCGTGTGACACATCATGTGAAAATATTTTGTAAATAAAGATTTTTTATTGAAAAGTATTTGAATGGAAGTGTTATTTTTACATCGTCCACCATTTCAAATTTCCACCACCTTTGACAATAGATGGGTTTATTAATCCATATTTTCACAAAGTCCTACCAAGTTCAATACTTTTTCCCACCTTAATATGAGGCTGACCTACTGTATACTGCTCTAAGTTGGGAGTGCTAAACATTTTGCTTTACAGCCCTGCTGGAGGGTATTTGTGCTACTTTTAATTCACACATTCAAGCACTCAAACAATGCAGATACAAAGCAGGATGTCTATTTGAAGAACGTTATTTTGGCGCTATCATGGGGAGCGCGAAAATAGCAAAAATTAAATGCCGGAAAAAATACAGGTAATACTTTATTTGCAATAAGAGAATCCAAATATGCATTACTGGCAACCATATTGGCCCAAAGTGAGATATGAGAGGTGAACTTTCGAGATATTTGTCAGCCGAATGCGAATTTTATTTTACATATTCAAAATATCTCCATTCACAAAATATTTACATAGGAGCCAGACGAAAGTGGTATTTATGAATTTATCTGTACATTCCCTTCAACGATGTCTGCAAATCTAGTGCAAACCAGTCTTGTCCTAAAAAAGGGTTATAAACGAAACAATTATTAACAGAAAATAGTATTTCATCATCAACTGTCATACATACTCGACAAGAAAAGATATTGGACTCTCCGGTTATATTCTTGAATAAGTTGCCATTGGCATTGCTTCCCCAGTCTTTTGGGGGCGGACCATTTAATATTCTGGACCGGAGAGGGGGCTATCTCGTTTTAGGAAAAACATTTCAGGAAACAAAAATCTGCCCTGAAAGGTGAAAAATAATCCGGCCCTGAAAATTAAGGAAAAAATCCCCTGGCAAACGAGAAACAAGTTTCGACCAGGTCAAACCCCCCCCCCCCCCCCCCCAACGCAAACACATAATATCAAATACTACGCTCCTTACAGCATGTTGGAACATGGCTTCTATATTATCCCAATCTTTGCATTTCTATATCATATATGTATGTTGGCGTTTGCCATCTTACTGTTTCTATGTTTATCTGTGCGATTTTGTATTCTTCCAAAAAATTGCTAAGGAAGGGAAGGCCACGAAAACAATTTTATAAATGACATCGCCATAAATGAACTCACGTCACCTATTCCCTGAAGAACCAACCCTCCCCAAAGCCATACCTACCCAGATGAAATAGGGCAAACATTTCTTTATTCCTCTCACGGTACATATATTTGCGAATCATAAGGAACGCCCTTGTCAGCTTGTGCCCTTGACATTAAGGCATTCTGGTCTTCCAGTTGAGTGCGGTCGTAAGTACAAATGTTTTCTTTTCCGTGCGAACCTTTTCTTAAGAATCAGCGTCAACAGCACTTGCACTTTATAACCTCTCTTGAGCTAAATGAAAATTGATGATCACTATTCTGAGTGATTAGATGAATCTAAATATGCAGTGTCAAATCCTGCTTACAATACCAACTATATTGTACGCCGTCTAGTCTGATTGTGCACGATCAGTTGACAATTTCTCTCTCTCTCTCTCTCTCTCTCTCTCTCTCTCTCTCTCTCTCTCTCTCTCTCTCTCTCTCTATATATATATATATATATATATATATATATATACATATATATATATATATATATATATATATATATATATATATATATATATATATATATACACAGACACAACCACACACACACACACACACACACACACACACACACACATATATATATATATATATATATATATATATATATATATATATATATATATATATATATATATATATATATATATATATATATATATATATATATATATATACGTACGTACGTACGTAGTATGCATGTGTGTGTGTGTCTTTTTATGTGACCCTGTTAGGAATTAGGAATTGGACATAGCCTTAGACATTCAGCACACAGAACAAACTTATATTGGCAAGGATCTTAGTATTGGCAAGCTTGTGCTTTCAATTGCATCATAATTCGAGTTAATGCTAAAATGTTGCTGCGAGTGTTTAAAACATATAAACCCATGACTCGCGAAACCAGCTTCGCGGGTACTCCTAGAATTATAGATGAGCATAACATTTCTTTGCTCAGCATTTTCCATCGCGCATTTAAACCATCCTTTCGTATATGGTTGGTCTAAAATGTAGGGTACAGGCTTGGATGCATGCTACACCCTAAATATTTTGCCGTGTTGACTTACGCCAGGGTGAACACACAGCCAGTGCTCCCTATGTACATTGACTGAGTACGTGAGCTTATCACGTAGTCCTTGGGCCAGATGGGGTGGTCGGTACCACTCAGAGGTACAAAACCTAACATGGATTTTTTGAAAGCCCTATCCCCCCTGAGCATATTTATCCATGATGGACCTTCTGGGATGGTAGCCCATACTGAGAAATGAGACCAATTAGACTTCGCTATGTCATATATACAAATAAAAACACCAAAATAAGAAAAAAATATTAAAAATTCTTCCAAAATTATATATGACTACAAATTGACCAGGAAATCACTGTTGGAGTAAACAGAGGCCATTTTATTGGTATTTTGAAAAGAAGGTCAATAGTTCAAAATTTCACCACCAGGTGGGAAGCTATCTCCAGGGCTTGCTCTGGTCACCCAAAAGGAAGGCTCTCATTTGGCAGTCTCTCCCTATGGAAGATCCTTGCGGTGAACATAGAAGGAGGGCTATCTAAAAATAGCCTTCATAACTTAAAATAGACCGTAGTTTGCGTGATCCCCGCTAGGGGCCGCACTAAATACCGGTCGTGACGTCACAGTTGGCGCATGCGCCTTCATCCTCTTCTCATTTTAGGCGTAATACCTTCATGGTAGAACGGATTCTAGGGGAGGATACAGAAGGGTGGGCAATGATCGCAGGTAAGTATTTATCATAAAAAAGAAATTACTTCTAATTTCCTGTGTTATATCTAAATTCTTACCTGCTCACATTGGAAGCAGAGTACCACCGCCTAAGAAAGCTGTGGAAGGATCTGTTCTTTATTTTCTAGATGCTGTGCCAGCCGTAACCAACACTGCTTTACTGAATCTACCCTTTGTTGCAGGGAGATCCTTGAGATAGAACTGCGCGAAGGTTTGCGGCCGGCTCCAGGCTGCAGCATCCATAATTGCTTCAAATGACACTCCGGCCATTGTGGCCCAAGTAGTGGCGACCACTCTGGTGTCGTGGGCTCTGATGCCCATGCGTTGTCTCCGCTCCTTAGGAAGGTGCGAGAACGCCCCTGCGATAGCCTCTTTTACCCAACCAGCGACTGTGCTTTTGGTAGCCTAATAGTATAAGGCTCCCTTGACCGAATGAAGAGGGCTTTTTCACCCCCTCGCAAGGGCTTGGTTAATTCCAAGTACCATTTGAGGGCCCCCACAGGGCAATGCACTTTGTCGTCTGGCGAGAACTCCTTTAGGCTGAGGAGAAAAACCTTGCTAGGAGTGAACGAGACCGACTGGTTTTTGTCCAATAGGAGGGATGGGAGAAGGCGAACTCCTCCATTTTCCCACCGCAGATGACATGCATCTATCCTGCAAGAATGGACCCAGCTTCCCCGCCTGGCCGAGGCCAGTTGTACGAGGAAAGCTGTTTTGACCGCCATCGACCTCAATGGTGCCGTATGAATCGGCTCAAAGGGAGGACCCGCAAGGTACTTGAGTACCGTCGGAAGATCCCATGTCTCACTAAGCGTCCTTGGTCTGGCGGAAACCACAAACAAACCCTTAATAAGGGTCGACAAATCTGTGTTGGACTTGTATCCTGCGATGGTAGAAGGGGCTAAGGGTTTACCCTTGTGCTCCACCGTTCGCAGGCCATTCAAGAATTCCGCAACCTCCACTACAGGGGCCTCAGCGGGACCCACACCTCGCTCCACGCACCATCGTCGGTAGTGGAGAAGAATTAAGACGGGAATCATAAAGCCGG
>OZ012689.1:6787793-6792793 GCA_963942565.1 Maea johnstoni | reverse complement strand
CACCCACGTGTATTGATTATTAGATGGCTTCTGATTGGCCAAGCACAGTCATGCAGTGTTGGTTAACCTTCAACGGCTGGAACGAAACAACATCAGACCGTATCATAATTTTTGGAAATTTTGAAAATATTCAGGCTATCTTCTAAACACTACATACACATTGACGTTCTCTTTTTAGTTTTAGGAGATTCTCAAGACTCATTCGATTCATTTCTGTAGCGGTCAAAAATGTTTGGCTATTTCAGTAGTGTTTTTCTGTTGAACACATTTTTTTGTAAAATTTAAAATAAAGAAATATGATAATCGGAACCCAACTTACCCTTTCTCCTATTTATTTCTTTATTTGATGTTTGGTTTAAAAAACATACCAAAGCTCCCAAAGCATCCAAACGACAAAGAATCGATAGGTCAGTAAGGGTGTCCAACTGTCGCATTGTCGCATCAGTGTGCGACAGAGGCATAAAAACGTGCTTTATGACAAAATCTTTAATCACTGTTTAAGTCAGATTTCTCTCGGAAGCATTCCCGGATTAGTCTACTGGACGTTTCTCTTCCATTTTTAAATACAGATCGTACCTAGAAAGCGTGTAAACTCCATGTATTGGTACCAAATATTGATTAGTCTACTTGATCTTTATTATTGCTACGAATGGTAGCAGTATTTAAACCCATCGTTGCACAGTGCCCACTTAAATTGCTGTGCTCCGGGACCAATTGTCAGTATTTGTATTTGTATGTTCATTGACTGCACATGGGATTGTACAGAATCATACAGTTTACACAAATCATAATATAGCGGTCGTAAGATAGACTAAACATGATCGAACAGGATAACCAAGGGAACAAAAAATAAATTATTATAAGCTCAAATCAAGATACGCAAAATAAGGTTACAAATAAAAGAAGAACATAATAATACATACTAGTAACTTTCCTTAGAAGGGTACCCGGATACTTTACAGCGTATGCTCGCAGGCAAGTTAAAAATACTGACTTACTGATAAGGTGTTAACAGCAAAGCTTTTAAGTTAAAGGTGTCCCAGGACTTCCATATTAGTATATGCACTTCCCTGAAGGTCAGTTGCTGGGTGACTTTTGAAACACACGACTACTTCGAATATAGTGTCCTGAACATCCAAGCTTTAGTATCGAAGCAGTTAAAGGTGTATTACGTAAGTTCCATGTTAGGGCAATGACATTGAAAGTGCTCTCAAGGAGGTTCGTGTTGTTTACCCAAAAGGGAAATGTCTGTCCTTTCATACAATGGCGGAAACGGAAAACGGGAATTTGTGTTTATATATAAAGGTAAATCTAACTCATCCACACATGTATCGCTCACAAGGTCAGACAAGTGATGTCACCTATAATGATCTCACAATGATATGGTGCTATATGCTTCAGATTCAATGGAATGTGAATGGTTTTGGAAAATTTACTGACTGGAGTGTCCCAGCAGATTCCATGACTTTAAGCACATCTTAAATAATACCGTTCAAGGTGGCTTACAGGGTTATTTGTGAATATTGGGTCACTGTGAGAGTCTTTTTCACATTAAAGCCTGAACCCTTATCCCCATCATTATCCGATCAATTTCGACTCTCAAGACCATCATTGAGCAGAGATGATCGAATGTCGGAATTTCTTTCAAGGGGTTTGTTCTTTATAAAAGGGTTCGTTTTAACGTAAAAAAGTAAGTAAAAGTAAAAGTAATGTACCCCATTCATTTTTAGCAAAGCTAAAAATGTGACAATTTAAGCATAAGATAAACATTGAACCTTCAAACTTCTTTTATTTGTCTTAGAAGGTATTACTTGGTGTCTTCGTTTGCTTATCGATGGCCTAATGTAGGCAGTTACTGATTATGTGGAAAATATGGGCTTTAAAAAATGTAGAAATCTCGAAATGACCCTATATTCTCAAATAATTAACCCCAGAAGCAAACTTAAACTAAATTGGGTAGGTTGGAGATGTGTATTGTTTCCTCCTATCATACATTGAAAGGCTAGATGGGCCTAACTAGTGCTATCATTTATCATGACACAAGACCCTGGAGCCTCATCTGAGGTCGAAAGTCCCTCACAATAGCCAAATTGAAGGTGAGCTTATCATACACTTATATGGTTAGGCCAATACATAAATAATATGGTTTCTCGCGGTGAGTTCCCCATCCACGGATTCACATCTTGATTAGATGCACGATCTTGCCTTTAGACGAATATCTGGAATGAAAGTAAGCCGGCAGATTCCATACGATGCCTGAGTTACGAGTCAAAGCAGTGGTCGGCTGATATACCCTGCTTGCAACCAATAGGCATGCTCTATCTTACCTGCCTGTAATCTTCAAATACTTTGGGAATCCACGTTCATTTCAAAAATATACTCGCATAAGTTGTATGACTCCTAAAGTGTGCGTAGTAGTATTTGGTGAACTCTTAGAGTGATAAGTTTGATACTCATTACAGTATGCCTTTCCTTGGCCTTCAATAGCGGCGTTATCAAATAATCAGATCAGCCGATGCCAGGTAGCTTGGTCTAGGTACATTTCAACAGGAGAGGGATTAACTGATTGGAAGGTTCGCCCTGTTGCAACTAGGTTCATTTTAGGTATGTATGCGTTCCAGATGTTGTGCAATCAGAAGTAGAATTTTTTGTTTCTTACTAAATGGCCGATGGATGGTGTGTTAGTTGTTGTTTGTTGACAGATAGTTTATCGTCCAATTCAGATAATGGCATTCATTACATGCAATACACAAGTGCTAAAAATCGGGACAGCCACAATGGCTTATAATGGACCAAATACAATCATAAATATACTTATAAATATTTTCAGAAAGACATTTATCATATACATTATACAATGTAGAAAATATTATCTAATCGATCATAAAAATCTTATAGTGAGTCTTGTATATAAGGAGTAGTGCGTCCTTGACACCGATAGGAAAAGAATGGTGTTTGCCATCGAGAAGTGATATTTAGCCCAGCCGTATATGTATTGTACAGGCGGTGTGGTACTTATGATATCTTGATAACAAGACAATGTTTGCGGAAATATTTATCTGATAGCCGATCGTGTTAGTTTTAACAATGCTTATTGAAATACTTTTCAACTTTTACTCCTTTTGATGTGTCATATGCACAAGTTTTTCATTCCACGTGCTTGCACCGGTCTTAATGGGTAGGGCTAGTTTGAATTTGAAATTTCGGAAACCATCGCCGAACCCCAAGTCACTGGCAACATTCTCATACGCTCAGGCCCGCGCTCAGGATTATAGTTGAGGAAAAATGCATTCAGATCTACTTGACGAAGGTGCTTTGCTCTGTTCGATGGCCGAGTGGTCTATGACTTTTGTCAAATAGTGTATCACCAATGTCGGTTCTCTTCATCTAAGATTTTATGAACTTTTGCTTTATTCTCAAGTTATTTTTTAAAAGTATTAGATATTAGTATTAGCTGACGATACTTTATGGAAGAACTCTGAGTGAGTGGGTTAAATCTCATAACATTGGCTCTTAATAGGGTATTCTGATCGATTACATTTCTAGCACCTAACACACTGGTCTTGAGCATTTCAGACCAGTAGGGCCTGCTCTGACGGCCGTGTGGTCTAAGGCGCCGCCACTGACTGCACGCTGTCTCTCACCACTGCATGGGTTCGAATCCCGACCTGGACATGTGAGAAAGTTGCCAGTGACTTGGGGTTAGGCGGTGGTTTTTGCTGGGTACTCCTGTTTCCTCCACTAATTACAATTGGCTAGTCATGAATTAGCCACATTTTGCTAACATGCTCATAAATGTGACGAAAAACGAAATTCCAAATTTCAGAGCAGTTGCCCGAGGGGGACCAGTGCCAGGGATAAGCCTATGGGGTATCATGCCGCTGACCCAGCAATGGCATTTGTGTGCTGATTGTGCAACAGGGGAAGATGAACAAATGATGTTTTTTCATGCTATTGATGGCGACATTCGTATTTATAGTCCACCGTGACGAAGTAAGCACGCGGTGCACCCATTGTGTGTAAGGGGCGTTGGCTGACACTTGCATCATGGGTGCAATCACCCTCGCTCAGTCTTAAAGCAGATGACGCCATCTGGCGTCGATTTGCGGTACTAATGAATCATATCAACACTTGGTTCGCTAAGTAGTTGGCCTGTAACTAGTGTGCAAAGGTCTCAAAAACTAAGAGGCAAGATATCAAACCCCGCAACCGTAATCTGTGGTATCAATCTCTCTACTTGACGTATTACAATCGCGGTAGAAAAAAATACGAAACTGCGGCTATCGCACCTGTAAGGCTTGCGGGTGAGAGTTTGGTGGAGTTGAGCCGAGTTTGGAACCCTTTTGCATCCGCTTCCTGTCAAACTAGGTCACCTGGACAGGGTGACACAGGGTGAAGGGTACACGTATCTCTACCATGGCTAATCTTCCCTCTTGATGGCATGAACCTGGGACAAGGATTATCGCATTTGTAGTGCATGTAGGAACATTAGTGTACATTTGAACGTGATGACAGTTGTTAAAAACTTGATGATGTTTATTAATCGACTGATAGCGAAGAAAAGGGGTATGAACCTCATCACCCTAAGGCCCGTCCACGTCGCCAGAATCCTAGTCCTAGCGTTGGTACTCATCATCGTTCTTTACTTTTTGGGGGGATGGGGTGCAGTTCGATCCACGAAAAGAGATTTAATTAAGTCCAACGGAATCGTCGCCATGGAAGAAACGGACGCAAGATCTATGAAGGCGGAAAAACAGCAGTTCATCTTGGATGGAAAGGACTTCACTATTCTCAGTGGAGCAATGCACTATTTCCGTATCGTTCCTGAATATTGGAAGGATCGACTACTGAAGCTTAAAGCAGCTGGATTAAACACAGTAGAAACGTGAGTGAAATTTTGTCCCTTTGGTGTCATCTTTGTTATTGTTGTTGTTGTTATTGTTGTTTAGCTGTCATTGACTTGTTGATTTGTTTTTCTGCGCGCTCTCTCTCTCTCTCTC
>OZ012689.1:6663810-6786310 GCA_963942565.1 Maea johnstoni | reverse complement strand
GCATGGTAAGTTATTTCTGAAAATCTTGTTGGTGCTTTTCAGTTTTATTGCATTGTTTGCATATTTCTGGGTATTTGTGCCATTTTCTATACAAAACAATGTTTTGTGTTCAGATAATCAGCTTGAAAACTAAAATGTACCTGCCCGAAAGCCCTTTTTTCAAAGATTCACTTGCCGAGGCAAGCGGGCAAGTACTTATGTCGGTGCCTGTTCACGTTAGTTACGTGAATAGAACATCTCATGATCTGGTATCAACCTAAGAAAATTAAAATGAAATAAGAAGCCTACTGATCAACCTTTTTCTTTCATGTAATTTCAAACAGAATTTTTTTTTTCATATTGTGGTTTGTATCTTGATTTAATTGCTGTATATATTTCATTAACCATTCTGATTTCAGGTATGTGCCATGGAATATGCATGAACAAACAAGGGGCGTATTTCAGTTTGAAGGATTGTTGAACATTAGGTAAGCTATGAAATGAGGTTGAAAGGTAGATTAACAATCATTAAGGAGAAGTGTTAACACATAATTAATGCTTAAAAGTTACTCTTGATATTGTCGTCTGGATCTATGATACTTTTGACAATAACTTTGAAAATGAGAAAATGAGAATGATTTTACAATATACATAAAGGGGAGCTGTTTTGGCTGCTACATGTGTACTATTTTGATAATGCACATTCATAGTCTTAGCCAGAAGGGCATCTGTGTGTCATTTGGACAACCAAACCTCCGAAATCACCTCTTAGGACAACCAAATCTCTTTTTGAATGATTTCTTAAAATGTAAATTTCAAGCTTATAATTCCACCTGTATATTGTGGTCTCCCTTGAAAAAAGGGCGTCCATAAATGTCAGAATTGCCAATTTTGGACACCCAATTTCTAGATCATAGCTAAGACCCTGTGCGCATTTATGACCTTTTGTCTTTCTCTCTTCAGGCAATATATCAAATTAGCACAGGAGCTTGGTTTATATGTGATCATACGACCTGGACCATATATCTGTGCAGAATGGGATCTTGGAGGTCTACCAAGGTGAGTGACTTATATATATATATATAACTTATTGGTATTGGCAAATCATCAATATAATTGATCCTTGATTCTTATCTTTCACTAAACTACGTGCTTGAGATGCAAATTCACCATTGATGACACTCCTACATCTAAGCTCTTAGATGTAGGAGTGTCATCAAAACGTACAATTTACCAATACGATTATTTGCAAAAAAATTCCGCCGATACCGATTTTTTCTGATATGATTGGATTTTTGTAAAATTGATTTACATGTATTTTCAATTTTGTTACCTATTTTGAGGTGAAAATGTTACACTTTTGAGGGCATATTCCCATTTCAGACCCCGCCTACTTCATCTTCCCACTAAGTATTTTATTAGTTATGGCTGTTAACTTCATTATATATTGTTTAGACAAGTGGTAAACCACCAGGCATTTTGCCTCACATGTGACTTCCGGTTGGTGTAGTTTGCCATTTTGCGATACACGGTACGATACACCACCTTTTACCGATACGATAATTAGCTGCTTCGTTTAAGCGATACGATTATCTCGGAGGTATCGCTGACACTCCTACTTAGATGAATAGACACATGGATTCGTCCCCACAGGCCAATTGCCCTAAGGTCCCATTACAGAACCCTGCCTACACCTGATGATGACTATTTTTGTGTTGATAATAATGATGATGGTAATGTTAATGATGTTTGTGATTAGAATGATCTTGATGAAGAAAATATGAAGATGATGATGATAATGGTTAAAATTAGAGAATGAAAATGATCATTAATGATGGTGATGTAGTTGTTGTTGTTGATGATGATGATGATGATGATGATGGTGATGATGATTTTGATAATATTGGAATGATGGCTTGGTGATGGTGATAACAATTGCAATAATTATGATGATGATGATCATATTTGCTGTTAATGAAGGTTTTTGGCTGTAAAATGTGCTGAATTGTTAGATGTTTCATTATTGTATTTTCTGTATATTTTGTGTATTGTAGTTGGCTTCTGATGGATCCCAACATGAAGCTGCGTGCCATGTACCAGCCTTACCTGGATGCCGTAGATGCTTACTTTGCTAAGTTAATTCCTCAGGTAGCTGATCTGCAGGTGAGACATTCAGGATTACATATATTCTCTACATACCTTTGAATTTCTGGTTCATTCTGCAAAATAAGATATTATAAAAATGAACCTTATTTTCATTATTATTGATGTGTGTGTATTTATATGTGTTAAATAACTTGTAAATCAGCAATTGTACATTTGCACATATATATGTGTGTGTATATATATATATACATACATACATACATACATATATATATATATATATATATATATATATATATATATATATATATATATATATATATATATATATATATATATATATATATATGTATATATATATATATATATATATATATATATATATATATATATATATATATATATATATATATATATATATATATATATATATATATATATATATATATTATATGTGTGTGTGTGTGTGTGTGTATGTCAGAGCTTTCAACTTTCAATCGTTAATTATTTCTACACAAGCACAAAACAGGTTTTGACTTTCTTACAAGATGCCCTTCTATCTTTTTTACAGTACAGCAAAGGAGGGCCTATTATAGCCTTTCAGATTGAGAATGAATATGGTTCCTATGGAAACGATCTCAAGTACATGCACTTTGTAAAGCAGGTGAGTGCTTTAATGTTAGTTATCATGTTTTACCAATAAAGGAATTAAGCCTACGTTATGCTGGACAATCACCTAGGCCTAGAAGAAAAAGTTTGTTTTCTGTAATGGCCCGAAAAAATAGGGTAGTTAGGTCGGTAAATTAGAAAGTAGAATATTTGTATTGACTTAATCGTTACCTGGAGATCTCCATATGAAAGCAGATTGCTGTTAATTTGTTAAAGGAATTTCCAAAACTGAGAGTCCTAAGCTAAACGAAATTAGGTCCTTGGGATGCAGGCATTGTCATTGAAAATACTGATAAGGTATCGTATCGTTAAGGAAATATTGATATTGTATCATATTGTGAACATTTTAAAGGTGCCAAACCCCACACAGGTACCCTTTTGCCTGTCCCCCAGTGTAGGGATGCAGAAATAATTATCTTTAGGCCAAAAGAAAATGTTATGTTTGTGTTTACCCTACCAACCCTGTTTTGACCCCCCTACCGTAAAGTTTCTTGGTCTTAATGCAGGTACACAAAAGAACTGTACGAGGGACTTGTCTTAAATCTTACAGTACTTAGAGGACTATGTATAAACTCATATTAGTAGGACTGTCATTGATATGACAAGTATCGATCGATCGAAATAATTTTTCCAATTAATCGAAAAAAATATTATGTCAATTGTTATGTCAATTAATCGAAACACATTTTTTCAGCCTTTTACGCCATTTTTAGCCAACGCTAATAATAATTTTGAAGAGAAACTCAAGTGTTCAAGCAAAAAGTGTTGAGAAAACCTTCTTTGTCTTTGCATTGTGAGAATCTTAGTATCCTAGCCACAAAAATAGTGAGGAACATGTGAAAATATTCTATTAGTGCAGTTCTTCAAAATCGAATCGAAATAATCGGAATCGAAAAATATAATGTCAATGATCGAATCGAAAAAAAATGGATGTCAATGACAGTCCTACTTGTGCTTGAAAGAAAATCATGACTTCAGGCAACTGTAAAAGGAGGAAAACATTCTTTTCACCAGTTAAAACCTTCCTTTTCATTATTTCATTAAAATTATCATTTCACTTAGTGTGTGTATATTTTGCCTCTTTATGTACACACAGTTGCACACCGATTTCAGATTCATTTTGCATATTTTCCTTCATTTCTGTAGCACAGAGAACCATTTTACAGTTACAAAAACTTTGAACAGCATTTAAATCAAAATATTATGTTTGCCCTGTAATTTGCAAAGAGAATCCCACATCTTTGCTGATGCGAAAACTTTTCTTTTTTGTTTTCTAATTAGAAGAAGAAGTCGTAGAAGTCCCCTGATGATGAATGTAGTTTTGTCTTTTTTTGTCTTGATTTTTAGTGCTTGCAGCAGTACGGCATTACAGATATACTTTTTACTAGTGATAATATGGATGGCTCCAAGAACTCTATGTTACCTGGCAGTGAGTACGCCCCCCCCCCCCCCCCCCCACCCATCCACCCTACCCCCTTTCTCCCCTTCCCACTTCAGAAACTGGTTTTACAAGCATGGATATGTTAACCCTTATGCTGGTGGTGGCTAATTTGACCATTAAAAAATGATGCAAAAACACCTGAAAATGACTGAAACCCTGGCACATGGGTACTTTTCAGAGAGTACTTAGAAGGGTTTTAGCCAGGATTTTTGAAATGCCTGTCCAAAACAGCAATTCCAAAATTTCTGCCTGTCGTGATTTAGCTATTCAGCTACTACAAAGCCTTATACCAACTATATCTAAGACAATTTACATTTCAGCCATGTCATAGAAGATGGTTTGTAAGGAAAATATTGGGTTACTGTAAAGTTCGAAATATTAACATGGAAGAAATATTAGCGACTTTAACGAGTGGGTCCGATTTGCTAATATTACAATCCGTTATTATCTGTTCTATTTTGTATTCAAAATGTGTATCAACTCACAATTACACATGGTCACACGTACATACAAAGACACACGTATGTGCGTGTTGTTATAATTATATAAATGTCTCATGGTGTAAAACCAAATTCAAATGATGTGCGTAATCACAGTATTTGAATGATGCGCGTAATCACAGTGGACCTGAGTTAGTTAATTGCAATATACCAATCAGGACGGACCTTCAATGACACGTGAGTTTGATAAATAGCCGCGTGGAGATGCTAGTTTAGCACATAAAATCTGTCTGTTTCTAGGAAATTACGATTGCAATAGACCCATTTTGACGATCAGTATCGTCGGGCATGAGTGGTAGATTAGTACATGAATTAGAATACCACTACTCCGATAGCACTTTTTGAGATGGTTCACACGCGAATATTACAATCTGCTATAGTCGAAAAATGGATCGATTCGCTAAATATAGATTCGCCAATATTTCGAAGTTCACAGTATTACCCAAAAAAGTCAAAATAAGAAATTCCTCATACAGATGTTTGCCTGTCCAAAAAGGAGGTTTTGAGGAAACTTGCCAGTCTAAAAGACATACTGGACGAGTCCTGGCTAATTCCCTGCTACCCAGCGAGAACTGTCCAATGAGTACTAACATGACAGGGTTTCGACGGTTTTCAAAAAAAATCTTTGCATCCTTTTTCTTCGGACGAAAGTTGCCTCAGCATTGGAAGGGTTAATAGATTCCTCTTCTTGTCAGAAACCTTACCATCTCATCTCTAATCATATTTTGTACATTCTTTGTTCATCATATCATCATAATACGGTACTAACATATATGTGTTTTGGGCTGCAATAATAACATAAAACTTCTAATTACAGTGTAGTTTGTAGATGGAGATTAACAGCTTGCTGGAATATTACCCTAGATATTGCTAACCTGTGTATTTCTGTTGTTGCTTTGTTTCTAAATGTTTGAATATTGTTTTTATATGTTGCCACATTGTATTCTTTATGTTGACTATTTGTCATATTGTGCTAAAATGTCACATCTTGTATCAAATTTTGTCACGTTGTGTCCTAGATGTTGTGAAGATCCAATGTTTCTTTCACAGCATATTATTCAATGTTTGAATGCTTACTGTATTAAACTGTAGATTCCCTGTAATTTGGGACACTTGAATAATTACAAAGTTATAGGTTGAGGATGGCCCATTTTTCTTAAAATCCTGCAGAATCAGGGAAATGGTGGTAAATGTTAAGACTAAAAATTCAACTTTTCATGATATTTCCATCAGTGAGGAAGTGGCTGTGTTCCAATCTATGCAACAGTATGGTTTCAGTGACTCTCTCATCTTAGATGCTTACGATAGCAAGCAACATATGGTGTTAGTATGCCATTCTTTCTGTTTAAGAAAAGTGTTCAAGAGTGTCTATGTTTATGTGTTGCTATAATCATGTTTTGTGTTCCAACAGTGTTGTTCTTCATGTTTTTGTGTTGTGTGTTTGTGATTGCACCATGTTTATGTGTAGCTATAACAACGTTTTGTGTTCCAAACCGTGTTGTTCTCTGTGTTTATGCTTATGTATTGTGGTGTGTTTGTGATTGTGACCATGTGTTTGCTGTTCCAGTCTTTGCAACAGTTTGGTTTGACAGACCTGTTCATGGTCGCAGATGATTATGATAGCATGAAGCATGTTCAGGAGTTGGGTGGTGAGTGATCCATGGTTGCTACTTGATCCATAGTCTTAGCCAGCAGGGAGTCTGGGTTTCTTTTGGACACCCAAACCCTCAAAAATCACCCTTCAGGACACCCAAATATTTTTTCGAGTCATTTCTTAAAATGTCAATTTCAAGCATATAATTGAAGTTATTACACCTCAATATAATACCCATGACATTGTATAAGGATATTATTCCTTATTTCAATAATCAAATACATGTTTATTGTTGTTATCAGTGTATATTGTTGTCTCCCTTGAAAAATAGCCCAACCCAAAATCTTGCAATTGCCAATTTTGGGCACCCAGTTTCTAAATCCTGGCTAAGACCCTGATTTGATCGCTTGCACATCCCTCCTATCAACTCACACTTTAGTTAAAAAATACCGAAGGGGGGGGGGGGGGGGGTCTTCGAAATGGCCCGTTGTGATACAATGTATATTCCTCTGTTTAAGCACACGTGCGGGTTACAGGTTAGGAAAAAGATTGTTCGAAGAGGTATTGGCAGTCTTCCGTGTAGCTGTGACCGCTATGAGATAATACTTTGTGGGATGGACGTTCAGTGAATAATTTGTTACTATGTTACTAATTTTTGCATCGGACCTAATGTGCTTGCAGCCAATTGGTGCACGGGCAGTCAGTTGGTGCGGAGCTACACTTAAGCCCAATTTGGTGCCTCTAAGCCACACTGAGCAGCATATACAGGATACCTAGTCTCCTATTCTGCTGGTGACTAATTTGGCCAATACAAAATGATGCAAAAATATTGATTGAAACCTTATTACGTGGCTACTCATCTGACAGTGCTCAGCAAGAGCTTTTTAATGAATACCAACATGACAGGTTTTCGATGTTTTTCAAAGATCTTCACGTTCTTGTGCTTTGGATGAAAGTAGCTTTGAACAGCATTAGACAGGTTAAGAAATAACAGAGTAAGAAATCCCTTACATAAAAATCTCCGATAGCATGGACTGGTAGCAATGTACAGTATTATGGATATATATATATATATATATATATATATATATATATATATATATATATATATATATATATATATATATATATATATATATATATATATATATATATATATATATATATATATATATATATATATATATATATATATATATATATATATATATATATATATATATATATATATATATATATATATGCATTGTCTTGAACCAAACCAAATTGAATACCTTGCTTAAGTTTAACACCTGAATGATGATATGAACACTTATTCATTGCCTTAAAGCTCCCCATTATACATAACAAGGAGGGAACCCTGATAAGTTGATCTCCTGGATATCTCTAACTTTGGACACACTTTTAAAATCTGACAATACAGACTTCATTAGAGCTCTTACTTTAGATTAAGACCAAATAAAGGAAACACAACAGCAAATAGTGACAGGTGGATTTTTTTAGATTTATTCTGCTTTTAAAAAGAATATATATAGTTATAATCCATTCCTATTGAGTATAATTTGATTGTATCTTCATAATGTCCACATTTGATTGTTTCAGTACCTGTTGTTGTTGTTGTTGTTGTTGTTGTTGTTATTGTGATAGTTGTTGTAGTTATTGTTTTTGCTGTTCGTCTTTTGTGTTGTCATTGTCTTTGTTCTTTCCTTAGTTGCCTTTTGAGTTGTGACCGCAATTTTGAGCTTTCTCACTTACTAATACAATAATATACATATGGTATAATTAATGATATGCACTCCTTTTGCAATAATTAGTGTTTTATTCTCTACTAATGGTGTTTGTTTGTTTTTACAGAAATTGTTATAATCAATGTTATAATCTTGCATCTTTATTCTCTCTTTTACTAACAAAGTATTTCTGCCCAACCCATTTATTCCTGTAGCATCCAAACAATAACAAGACTTTTTTGCGATATCTCTTTGGCTAGAGCATCTTTTAGAAACATCTGGGCTATTTTGACAATAGCTTTTTGCGCAGATCATTTTCATAATTTATTGTTTGAGAAACGCTACTCAGAACCAAAAACCAAGTATTCTCCTTTATATATTCTGAGAATTCATCTTTTCAGTCTAAGAAATGTAATCAAATGTATCATGGATGCGGAAGACTTGTCAATGAGATCTCCAGGCATGAATGGGTTATTAGATAGGTAGGGGTTTCCTTGGAAACGAGTCATACTGAAAATAATTCAGTACAGACAGTCTGGACGGGTCCTGGCCAAGTCCCTGCAACTGTGCTGTACATGGTCTTAGCCAGCAGGGCGTCTGGGTGTCTTTTTTGGACACCAAAACCCTCAAAAAGCATCCCTCAGGACACCCAAAAAATTTTGTGAGAAATTTCTGAAAATGTCAATCTCAAGCAAATAATTGAATCTTTTCATCTCCATACAATTCCCATGACATTGTATAAGGATATCATGCCTTATTTTGATAAATTTATACATGTCTATGGTTGAGATCTGAGTATATTGTGGTTCCCCTTAAAAATTTGGGCGCCCAAAATTTTTACAATTATTGCCAATTTTGGGCACCCAGTTCCTAAATCCTGGCTAAGACCCTGCTGGTTGTGTACATGTTAGAGGGAGCTGGTTCTTTACTATTCTAACTACTAACCCCCTTCTCTTTGCTTTGTCTCTAGCTTCTCCACACCTACGGGGTGAGGGAGTTGTTGTTCACCTCTGACAATGACATGGGCATAGAGCACGGGGCCGTCCCTGGCAGTAGGTGCATTGCTATCTCAAACTTAAGGGCATCCTCAGCTTACAATACCCTGATGAGGAAGGCGACGATGGTGACAATCATGATGGTGATGATGAGGATGATGATGATAATGATGATTTCATTACGATGGTGATGGCGACAGTGGTGACAATCGTGATGATGACGATGATGATGATGATAATGATTATTTTATTACGATGGTGATAGCGATAATGGTGACAATCATGATGATGACAATGATGATGATGATGATAATGATGATATCATTACCATGGTGATGGCGACAATGGTGATGATTTTAGCTGTCTCATCATAGTCATCTTTCACATTCTTTGCTTCCATTGTCATGATGTCATCATCATCATCATCATGGTCATCATATTCCTTCATCATGGTCATCATCATCATCATCATGGTCATCATCATCATCATCATGGTCATCATCATCATGGTCATCATCATCGTCATCATTATTATTATCCCCATCGTCATCATAATCATCATTATCATCATTATCATCGTCACCTTTGTTTTCATTGTCATGATGTTATCATTATCATCATATTCATCATTGGACCTATCATTATCATCATCATCATCATCATTATCATCATCGTCATCATCATCATCGTTTTCCATATCATCACCACTATCATCATTGTTATCATTTTTTCTTCAACATCTCCATTATTGTCATAATCGTTATCACAACGCTTGTTATCATCATCATTTTTTCACCATCATCATCATCATCATCATCATCATCATCATAATCACAATCTTTTGGTGATCATCATCATTATCACAATAGCCACAAACTTTAGCATCATTACTGTAACCTGTAAACATTGTTCAATATTTCGCATCATTTCAAGAAACAAATTTCTCACTTGCTTTTTGTAAAAGGGACCTTTAGTATGCAATAATACCAAAGTCCCTTTTTATTTTGCACTTAAATCTGTTTATTAAGTAGAATCCTCAAACTAAATCAGTTCTATGTAATGTGTTATATCTAGCATAGTGTTTCGTATTTCATATTCTTTAAAAGCTAAAAGTGAAAGCTCATATTCTCCTTCAGTTTGAGTTGTCAATTGAGTAACTATTTTATCTTTTCATACAATCTAAAAATAAGTCCCATTTGTATGCTGTTATGAGTTATGAACTTACTTAAAGACCTTTAGGAAAGACTCAATTTTGACCTGTTCTGAGATTAGTTTTAAAATGAACTGCTCAACATATGTTCTTGAATTTTCAATTAAAAAAAATGAATTAAGATGAATTTATATTTGATTTTTATTCAATTTTTCAACTTGCAGTCTTGATGACAGCTAACTTCCAGGAAATAGAAGATGGGGAGAAGTTATTTGACCTTATTAGAACCAAGCAGCCCGATGCACCATTGATGGTGATGGAGTTCTGGACTGGCTGGTTTGACCACTGGGGCGAGGAACACCATAAGTACTCCGATACAGGTAAGAAATGTCACATTTGTTGTCTGCTTCTAAAATACTTTAGACAATAACTTTGGAATTGAATAAGATTTTGCAAAATATTTGAAGGGGAGTTGTTGGTAATATTCTAATTTACAATTCTCCATCAAATATTTTCCTATCTTTGCTTAAACCTGTAAGATATTATAAAAAACTCTCTGAAGGCTCCTTTTGATTTCTGTGAGCATTAACGGGTGAAGTATTTGGAACATCATAAGTATGGCGATACAGGTATTTGTCATATGCATCTAAAATACTTTTGACAATAACTTAGGAATTGAAAAAAAACAGTAACTGGGTAAAACCATCGCTTAAGCTTTATTTCTACTTGAATTAATACATAATATATAAACCAATCATCTTTAATTTTGCTCTTTTACTAATACACTATATTCCAGGAAAGATCCATTCCCTGGAAAGGAGATTATTCTAACAAACTACCTTGTGTACATTTTTTCACCTGCGATAAAACATAAAAACAGTAGTATGTATTAGATGATAGCCATAGCTGGCAAGCAATGAATAAACCGAAAATTCTTTAGAATTAAGAAAAGTCACCGGTAACATTCTCACATTTACTACGATTATGCTTGTATTTCAGCTGTTGAGAAGACGCTGGAGTTCATCTTGCACAAGGGCGCCTCTGTCAACTTCTACATGTTTCACGGCGGCACCAACTTTGGCTTCATGAATGGCGCCAACCACCCGTATATGCCAACAGTTTCTAGTTACGGTATGTAAATGATACCTATATATATATATATATATATATATATATATATATATATATATATATATATATATATATATATATATATATATATATTATTTTTATATATATATATATATATATATATATATATATATATATATATATACATATATATATATATATATATATATATATATATATATATATATATATATATATATATATATATATATATATATATATATATATATATATATATATATATATATACAGGTGAACTTGGATATGACAGACTCAATTGGTCCGTCATATACAAAGTCTGTTGTATATATATGACGAATACTTGATGTGCATCGGACTGGGACCAAGCATATCGTCCGTCATATGCAAAAAACCGTCGTACAGTGGTACGTCATATCCAAGTTCACCTGTATATATATATATATATATATATATATATATATATATATATATATATATATATATATATATATATATATATATATATATATATATATATATATATATATATATACATGAATATATAAATATATATATATATATATATATATACATGAATATATAAATATATACATATATAATATTATATATATATATATATATATATATATATATACATATATAATATTATATATATATATATATATATATATATATATATATATATATATATATATATATATATATATATATATATATATATATATATATATATATATATATATAATATGTGATATAATGCTAACTCTCCATTGATAGAATGGGAATCGTTTATGGTATACAGGTGGTATTCAGGTGCCCTAATACTCTCCTGCCAATTTCTGCCCTATGGGGTATGGCTTTGGCAGCAAACTATGTCGAGCATTGTTGAATTTGGAATTTCATTTTTGGTCATTTTTTCTGCTATATTGTGGGTAAGTCGTGACTAGCTAGTTGTAACTGGTGGAGGAAACTGGTGTACCTGCAAAAATCATCGCCTAACCTCAAGTCACTGACAACTTTCTCACATGTCCTGGCCGGGATTCGAACCCGGACAGTGGTGAGAGACAGCTAGGAGTCCGTGGCAACGTGTTAGACCACGCATGCTACAGTCACCTATGATTAATTTGTACTTTGACATTTTCGTCTTATTAAAGATTGATTCAAAGTGATTGAAACTAAAGTTTTACTTTTATTGAAAATATCAAGGCTAACGAAACAAACCAAAAAATGTTCACTGTTGAAAATAATGAGATTTTGCAAGGGTTATACATGTACATTAAACAAACCAAGCACCCAATATTTTTTTAGGGTTCATATATACCCATATTAATGCAATAATACCCTTCTCTACCCTTCACAAGTTTCCCCCTGTTTTCTACAGATTATGATGCACCCATCAGTGAAGCAGGTGACCTGACTCCAAAGTACTTCAAGATAAAAGACGCACTTCGTAAATTTCTGCCCGAGGGCGTAAGTAAGTATTAAGTGACAAAACACATGTCAACCCCTTCATGTCATAGTATTCCATTTTGTAAAGTGTCCTCTGGACATGTCACTGTATAGCACTTTAACCCATTCACACTCAGAGTTTCTCTAGAAAGTATCGTCTGCTACTTTCATACTTTTGAAAATAACTTGGTAATAAAGGAAAAGTTAACAAAATATTTGAAGGAGAGTTGTTGTTTGGCTTCTGATCAATATTTCTCCTTGAAATGTTTTCCAGAAAATGCTTCTGTAGGTAAAATATTTCCAAAATTGTCAGGCCTGTTTTGGCTGCTTTGAGTGTTAATGGGTTAATATGGAGTGTAGAATATTTAGCGTGGGAACGTCAGTATAACATGATTGCGCTACATTAAGATAGCGCACTAAACCATAGCCATTATCTTAGTTACACTCAAGGTTGTATATAGCTGAAACATGAATTTAGGGGACATTTGCTGTTCACTATTATAGCAAAATTAATGTGCCCACTAAATAAATCAGATATACAGTAAACCATTGAAAATAAGTTAGGAATAACATATCTTACATATATTCTTTTAATTAATGCTTTTTGTACAAGGTTTGTATGCTACCTTATAATTGATATATCTCTTTTAATATCCTTCTCAAAAATTCAAGCTTTTTGACCAGAATTGAGTAGCTATTTACAATCTAAATAAAGAGTAGTTGTGACTGATGTTATTATTATAAGGTGTTTAACGTATGCAGCGTTTCATACATTATGATAACACGTTAGTTAAGTACTTAACTTAAGCAGCATTTTTGGCCATCTCATTTCTTCCGGAGGTTGCCATCCAAATTATGGTTGCCTTTAGGTCCTTGGCAACCATATAATGTATACACTGTTATTGTAGTATACAATGCCATTTAAATATATTAATCATCCCTTTGTATTTTCAGTACCGAAAACTCTCCCAGATCCTCCTCCGACACCACCAAGGTTTGCCTATGGTAAGTGAACAATCCAAAATCATCCTAAATAGCAAATCACATTGAAACTTTCAACTCAAAAACCTCTATAAGTTGAATGCCTTATTTGAACACCTCTGTAAGTTGAACACTTATAAATATCGGATGCCTATTTTGAACACCTATGTAAGTTTAACGCCTAAGTTGAACACCTATGAAATTTGAACACCTATGTCAGCTCAACACCTATTACATTGAATGCCTAATTTGGACACATGTCTGTTGACCACCTATGAAATTGAATGCCTTATTTGAACGCCTATGTAAGTTGAACACCTATGAACTTTGAACACCTTATTTGAACACCTATGTAAATTTAACTTCTAATTTGAACACCTAGGTAAGTTCAATGCCTAATTTGAACACCTACGTAACTTGATCACCTCTGTAAATTGAACACCTGCATACGTTAAAATATTTCTGCAAACCTACTGAACTTGATGTTTTACAGTTTTAGCACAGATAAATTGAATACCTGAATAAGTACTATCAACTGGTGCATTGGTCTTAAAATGACAGGGAGCACTTGAGTTTCAGAAATTTGCTGAGTCCCAACACTTTGTTTTATAGGAAGAGGGTTTTAGCCTGGATTTAGAAACTAGGTGTCTAAAATAGATAATTGTAAAATTAGGCATCCTCTTTTACAATATACTCTGATTACGACTAAAAAATGTATTTACTTAATGAAATAAAGTATAATGTCCATATATGTTGCGATGGGAATTATAATGAGGAGTACAAAAATTGATTATATGCTTGAAAATGACAAATATTTTCACAGACAATTTTGGGGGCCCTCAGGGTTGATTTCTGAGGATTTTGGTGTTCAAGTGACACCCAGACAGCCTGCTTGCTAAGACTATGTATAGGACTGATGTCTGATGTTGTGTTTGTAGGTGATGTGAAATTGGAAACTTATCTTCCCCTGGAGGACATGCTACAGTATCAGGTAATAACAATAGATACAACAATGCAGGATAACAATGGGACTTCGCATTGTTGCATGCACAAGTGATACTATGAGTTAAATCACATTGATTGGCCAAAATAGAAGTTTATTTCTAAACAAATTTAAGTACAAGAAAATGTTGGAAAATTGAATTCTGCAGTATTTTTAATTAGTAATGCTACTGCAGTTGAGTTATCCAACTTCAAATTCAGATCAGATACATGAATCTAGTTATTAAGATAATGCATTTAGTTTTGCCCTGTCACCAAAGAAACAAACCTTTAAAACTCTTGCTGAAATCAATAAATTTTGCAAATTGTGTCCAAAAGAGCTTCATGTCCTAATTTGTATATTTCAAGGGTTTTGGATATCAAATCACGCTAAGACACAAAGCTGGTAAATGCTGTGGACACATTCTTTCACCCAAATTTGTTGTAATTGGCCTTGTGACCTTGACCTTATTTTTGACCTTGACCTGGTGTTGTGACCTTGACCTGGTTTTATTTTAGGAATGTGTGGAGTGGAAGGATGTCATCCCCATGGAGATGTTGCCGATCAACAACAATGGCGGTCAGGGATACGGTTTCACCGTCTATCGTAATAATGTCCACAATGGCCGGAATCTCCTGTTGACCGGCCCAATTTCTGACCGTGCCACGGTAATAAATCTTCAGTATCTACCACCACAATTTCAGATTAACCCTTTGGCACGACTAAAGCATACACAGTATATGAAACTTCAGTAACTATATTGATAGGGCAGAAAAAATTTCCAAGTTGTAGCCTAAAAATACTACCCTAACATTGTATGCTACAATTAACAGCATTTGAAAGTTATATAGAAGAATGTAAGAGTTATTCTTTTAGTTAGTGATTTCAAAAAATGAATGAATTGTAATTATCCAACATAATATCCTTAAAACTAACTTTTTCTCATCTTTAACTCTAAAATGTATTTGTATACTATTATAAAGTCGTTTATAGAAAGTATTAAAAAATATTATTAAATTCCTTGATTTGTGATTTCTAACAAATAAGTTGTGTAATAGCATTTATAATATTGAGCAAACTTTATAGGAGATATCTTTTTGAATGTATAAACTATTTTTTCCTTTTTTATATGATGAGTGATATTTTGAAACTGATTCATGTTGTTTGGGCATGAACTATAGTTATAAAAAAGTAAAAAAAAACTAACCCTTCCATTGCTGAGGCTAATTTCATTCAAAGCACAAGGATGCAAAGAAAACCATCTAACTCCTGTCACGTTGGTATTCATTGTAAAGCTCTCCCTGAATACTCTCAGATAAGTACCCATGTTCCAGGGTTTTAATAATTTCTTAGGGTTTTTGCATCACTTCATATTGGCCAAATTAGCCACCAGCAGCATCAGGGTTAAATAATTATAACGATTTATTATTGTTTACTATTTCAGATTGTTATGAATGGTCGTGAGGTGAAGACCGTTGATTGGAGGTCGTCTGATCCGACCATCCCACTACCAACGGTTGGCATAAGGGTGAGTGTAACATGGTCTTTACTATAGGGTCTCGATGAACTAATTCCACAGCTGAGCGGTGAGTTTCAGCTATGGTACGACAATAATGCTTGGCTAGCTCCAAAAATAGTCATCCTTTCCTACCTTAAGTTTTTTTTTGATCAGAAAAAAATTCTACTCATTTATATTAAGCCAAAAAAATTGGGGGTCACATGATTTTTTTTTCTATGGGCCAACATAGGTCAGAGTGACGGATTGGCCCTCTGATGGTCAACGTCAGAAACGAGTCTGCAGACAAACAAACTCGATTACTTCCAGCTTGGTTTTCATACGCCCAAGCAACAAACCCCATTTTTTGGCCAATAAACAAAAGCCCAGTCCTTCCCAATTCTGAAAATACTATGTTTATTGAAGTTGTATATATCTCCATTTATAGGCCTCAATTCTCCCTATCCCCAGTTTTCATTTGGGACTGTGCAATGATACTACTCGAAGATACACAGCAATAAGCTCACCAAGATCTTAGAGAGTATTGTTCCGCATTCATTGTATTTGAGAAATAGTAATTAACTTGCAACAGTATAGAGTCAGGTTGCATAAAACATGTGACGCTCCCATTGTTGAGCGAAGAGTTTGTTTACAATAATAACCTCCTTCCCCAACAATGGGAGCGTAACACATGCACATGCTTCCAACTATATTAAATCATATTGTTCTGATTGTTGCACCATCCAAAATCCTGCAACAATCTGCTGATGCTAAGATTAGTCTAGATTTTCATTCAAAACAAAAAACATTTTTGTAAGTTATTTTTACTTCAAACCTAGCTATTGCAAAACCACAGCATCAGCCTTGCAGCCGTTTTGGAGGAGATACGGTCACAAAATTTGCAACTCGCTATATATATATATAAATATATATAAATATATATATATATATATATATATATATATATATATATATATATATATATATATATATATATATATATATATATATATAAATATATACTGTAGAACACGAAATTCACGCATGTCCCAAGTATAGCGAATTGGGGAGTTTTGCATCATAGCGTGTCTTTATATAAGTGTCTCTTTACCATAGCCGCCGTCGCAAAAAAGACGGACTAATTTGAGCAGAGAATGCTTGCTCTGCAGCAGTTTGATTGGGCATTCTCTCAAAAGGGGGCGCCCGTATTTAGAAAGGGTTAAACAAAGGAAGTTAAACAAAGGAAGTGGGGCTATCCATGGTGGCACAACAAAGGGGCCATATCAGGTTGTATTAAGTGTAATCTGGTTTTAAAATGGAATGTTTATTAATTCCATGGAATCATGAGCTAGTCCACAAGCCCAGAAACCGATTTTGAAAAAGGGTTTTAGCAGGGCTACGTATCTTCTATTAGATTTACTAGTGGCGCTATCTAGCGGCCACCATTAAAACGAAAATTGACATCAGCGCCACCAGTGGCTAAAAAAAAGACAAAAGTACAGCGTTTTTATATATAGCGAAGCGGCACCAGACGCTATGTACGCTATATATAAACACACGCGGAAATTTCGTGTTCTACAGTATATATATATTTATGTGTACAGATATAGATATATAGATAGATTTATAAGTATTCTATATATATTTTCTTGGTCTTTCAGGACAACAATGTTTTGGATATTATTGTTGAAAATCTTGGTAGAGTCAACTATGCCAATTTTGGTAGTCCTGTGATGAACAACCAGAGAAAAGGTAGGAAATAGTTTGATATTAACCCATTAATGCTCACAGTGGCCAAAACAGCCTGACAATTTTGTTAAAAACCTGCAGGAAAAGTCATAGTTAAGAAAATATTTGATGTAGAAATGTCAGTTAGAACATTACCAACAACTCTTCTTCAAATATTTTGTAAGACCATTCTTATTTCCAAAGTTATTGTCAAAAGTATCATAGATCCAGACGACAATATCTTGTGGAAAGCATTAATGGGTTAACCCATTTATGTCTGAAGAGCCCAAAATCACAGTGACTATTTGGGTAGTATCTTAGTTACTAGAGGATTTTAAAAAAAATATAGGAAAGAGAAATGTTAATTAGAATGTATCCTGCAACTTTCATTAAATATTTTGTGAATTTATGCCTAATCTCGAAGTTATGTTGAAAAATGTTATAGATTGAAGTGACAGTTATCAAGGACTATAAGTGACACTTATCTACTACTTCCTGTCCATTGTATTTAATTTAGCCGGAGAGAAAAGTTATTATTTTGTCCAATAACCTATTCACGTGGGAGATATGGGTGGGAATTTTTTCCTGAGCATCTCTATGAAAATATTTGGAGGAGAAATGTTATTAAGAAGCTAAATCCCAAATCGCTTACAAATATTTGGTGAATCTATTCAATTTTTTCCCAAATTGATCATTGAGCTACATCTTCCAAGAGGAAGATATTTTACCGAAAATGCTTTACTATGATAGATAGCATAATTAGTGGTACCCTATATATCTTTGTCTTCTTTTTGCTCCATGACTTTTGAGTAATATATCTTCCTTTGCAAAGTGCAAACTTACTAAAATGTATACAGTCAATTATGGTTCATTTGATAACAAGTTGTCCTATATTTCTCCTATATATCTCTATGCTTTGTATTTGTAACAGTATCTGTGAGTAATATTTACCATTTCTAGATGAACTCAGTACATGGATATGATAAATATGTGGCTGAAAACGAATTCATGATTTATTACACAACAAGAGGTCCTTTATTTATAATTCTTTTTCTTTTAATTGAACATATGAGTTGCATCAAAATTTTGAAATTGAACTTCATGCATGTGTGTGAGAAATATTTTGCTGACAAAGCATTTTGAATTATCACAATCTATTACTGTATAACTGGTATTTTTACATGCATTTAGTTTTCACTATCGCAAATTTTAAGTAGTACAAATACCCTCAAGCAGGGCTGTTGAGCGAAAGTCTTAGCGCTCCTAATTAAAACAGTGTGCAATACATATTGGATGGTCATCTTAACCCATTAATGCTCACAGCGCCCAAAACCAGCCTGACAATTTTGAAGAAATCTGTCAGGTTTTAGCACAATTGGAAAAATATTTGAAGGAGAAATGTTGATCAGAACATTACCACCAACTCCCCTTCAAATATTTTGTAAAATAATTCCCAATTCAAAAGTTATTGTCAAAAGTATCATCGCTCCAGACGACAATTTCCGAATGAAGCCTTAAGCATTAATGGGTTAATAACTATTGTATTCTTGTTGCAGGTCTGATGAGCAATATCTTCCTTGATGGTAAGAAACTGGAGGAGTGGCAGATCTTCCCACTAGAATGGAAGCAACCCTTCATAGATGCGTAAGTTGAGAAGTTTGGAATTAATTCTGTAAACTTTTGAGGAATTTGATTTCGAAATCTGAGGCTTTGATTTCTCCCACTCTGAGGTGTGTTTTACAGTTAAGGATAAGTTGTCCTTAATGGGTTGTCTTCAATGGGGTTAAAGGTCAAACTAGTGTAATTGTCCAATCAGATCCCTCAATTTTAATCAAGGGGTCACTGCTGCTGGGTGAAAGGTAGACCTAACAATAGCGCGCGAGGATTTGAACAAGCGTCACATACTCGATCTGGCGCCAGTTTCTGGGGAAACAAACGGTGCATGTCACAACAAACGCGTATTACCATTGTTGAACTTGTGCACAGGCAACCTTTGGCTGACCTAGTTTAGCTAGCTAACTTCACGGTAAAACGTGTAAGTTTCTCCTTTTTTCGTGGGAGAAAGAGGTTCTATCACTCGGATGGAAAGAGGAGGTATCTTGCACTCGTGAGTGATTTTGTGTCTTGGGACTTGGCACAAAATCACTCACGAGTGCAAGATACCTCCTCTTTCCATCCACTCGTGATGGAACCTCTATGTCTTTCACAGGATAGAATTATGGTACTCTTTGAGATATCTTTGCTCATCTATCTAACCTGGTGGAGGATTCTTGTACCGCTTGAGATATCTTTGCCTAACTTTCATAAGGTACATCTGTCTGACCCCTGGTGGAGGATTCTTGAACTAATTGAGATATCTTTGCCTTTTCATAAGAGCATATCTCTGACCCCTTCAGGCATTAATGGGAAATGAACCTTTGCCTTATGGGTTTTCGTATATTTTTGAACACTGGCCTTATTGTGATATATCTTGACCCTGGTGATACTATACTATTCACCCTGGTCTTATTAAGATTCACATATCCTGACCCTGGTGGAGGGTACAGGTACTATACTAATCACCCTGGTCTTATTAAGATTCACATATCCTGACCCTGGTGTAGGGTACAGGTACTATACTATTCACCTTGGCCTTATCCAGATTCACATATCCTGACCCTGGTGGAGGGTACAGGTACTATACTAATCACCCTGGTCTTATTAAGATTCACATATCCTGACCCTGGTGGAGGGTACAGGTACTATACTAATCACCCTGGTCTTATTAAGATTCACATATCCTGACCCTGGTGGAGGGTCCAGGTACTATACTATTCACCCTGTCCTCATTTAGAGTCCTATATCCTGACCCTGGTGGAGGGTACAGGGTTTATACCATACACCTTGGCCTTATCCAGATTCACATGGCCTGACCCCTGGTGGAGGGTACAGGTACTATACTATACACCTTGGCCTTATCCAGATTCACATGGCCTGTCCCCTGGTGGAGGGTACAGGTACTATACTATTCCCCCTGACCTTATCAAGATTTACCTGTAGCTGTGGAGGGTTCAAGTCTCGGACCCTGGTGGAGGGTACACTCACTATACTTTACACCTTGGCCTTATCCAGATTCACATATCCTGACCCCTGGTGGAGGGTACAGGTACTATACTATTCACCCTGTCCTTATCAAGATATACCTGTCACTGTGGAGGGTTCAAGTCTCAGACCCTGGTGGAGGGTACACTCACTATACTTTATACCTTGGCCTTATCCAGATTCACATGGCCTGACCCCTATGTAGGGTTCACATCTCTGACCTAGTGAGCCACTATAAAGATACTATAAAATTCCCGTTAGCCTGATGATGGTGTCACTGTAGTCTCATGACATTGACCTCTAGTGGAATGCATAAACCCTGGACATTAAAGAAAGGCCCCCTCATACCAGACAGTGACTTATAGCATGGTGCTCACGACTCAGCCTTGAGTTGTCTGACCTTGTGATGACCTTGGGATGACCTTGGTCATGTCCCGCAGGCCCGGGGGCGAGGTTAGTGAGGGATAATGGTTATTGTGCCGTTTCGTGCCATTTCGGCATATCTGGGTGATGGCCTCTTTATTGCGTTTGCTAATAGATCTGGACTAGATCCAAGAACTAACACACAAACAACTGCTGGACATAAACAGTGTACTATCAACCAGGCACAGGTGCTAGGGGATGAAAACGATGATGATGATGATCATCATCATCATCATCGTCGTCATCGTCATCATCATTATAGTGATGATGGTCATAGTGCTGATGCTGTATATGATGATGATGGTGATGATGAAGATGATAGTGATGATGACGCTGCGTATGATGATAGTGGTGGTGATGATGATGATGATGGTGATGATGATGATGGTGGTGGTGGTGATGATGATGATGATGATGATGATGATGATGATGATGATGATGATGATAGTGGTGGTGATGATGCTGATGATGATGTGCAAGCCCATACCAGTTTTCGCTTTCTTAGCAAATATTTTAATCTGCCATCAACATTGAAATCTAGATAAAATATCACAAGGATCAGATTATTAGAGCTCCACATTTATAAACCTTACTTGCACACAAGGTGGAGTCTGCTGTTTCATGTTAGTTAGTTACAGGTCTAGTTAGTGCGTGCATTCCAATTTCATTTGTATTTTCCAGAATTCTGTACGCCGGTAAATTCAAGGAAGGCCACATCACGGGGCCAGCACTGTACCTTGGCAAGTTGTGGATTGAAAAGGAGCCAAAAGACACTTTCATTAACATGTTTGTGAGTACCATAATTCTATATAACTGCCATGATGATACACCCACAGAGATTCCTAAGCGTTGACCTACAGTGCGTTTATTATCACTATCAGCTGTTTCTGGCAGGGACTTAGCCAGGACATGTCCAGTCTGTCTTTTGGACAGGCAGTTTCCTGAAAACCTCCTTTTTGGACAGGCTAAAATTTCTATTTAAATTTTTCAATTTTGATTTGTTGGGGGGTAATAACTAACTTTTTTCCAAACAAACTATCTTATAGGACATGCCTGAAGTGTAAATTTCCCTTTTTTGACACAATATGGTATTGAATCTAGTTGGAATAAGAATTTGAATAAGCTGAGTAGCTAAATATGAACAGGCAGAAATTGTACATGTGGAATTGTTTATTTGGACAGGCAGTTTTGAAATCCTTGCAAAGACCCTGGTTCCAGGTAAAAAAATGCCATCTAGTATAAATGTAATTTATTTCCAGCAACTTCAAAAATTATGCGTAGGCTTAGCATTGGGATCGGTATCATAATAGTAATGGAGCTAATCTCAAGCCTAAATATACCAGTTCTAAAAATGATCTAGTAATGAAGGATTTAGATTTGGAATTTTGGTTTTTCATCACTTTTTCTATCAGAATAAGTTGTTTCCAGCCAGTTGTAAATGATGGAGCACATGTACATAAGTAACTGGAAAACCACTTATATACACACACACACATACATATATATATATATATATATATATATATATATATATATATATATATATATATATATATATATTTATATATATATATATATATATATATATATATATATATATATATATATATATAACAACTGACTAACACTTACGTTCAGGTATCAATTAAGTCAATTTTATACATATGTTTTAATACTTAAATAATATGATACTTTGCAATACAAAACTTTTACGATATTTAATATGAGTATTTGGTATCATATTGAATGCTGTATCTATTCCTACCACATAGTGGTATTAGGAAGGTAATATATTCTCCATTCTCTTTTGACAGGGTTGGACAAAAAGTCTGATTATAATCAACAATAAAGTGCTCGGCCGATTCTGGAATATTGGCCCACAGAAGACCCTTTATGTACCTGCACCCTATTTACATCAAGGAGAGAATAAGGTAAGGACTGTAGTTAATCCATTAGAGTTCCTCCAGAAAATGTTGTCTGGATCCATGATACTTTTGACAATTACTTTAAAATCGAGAATGGTTTTACAAAATATTCGAAGGAGAGTTGTAGGTTATATTCTGATTTACATTTCTCCATCAAATATTTTCCTCACTTTGCATTAAAATGGCTGCTTTTGGCCACAAAGATAATTAAGGCTGTGATGCTGGTAACACACTCAAAATAACTAGTGATATCATTGAAATGAAATTTTATCGATTCGATTAATTGATATATTTTTCGATTCGATTCGATACACCGTAACGTGCTCGTAGGGCACAATTATTTATAGGGATGTCATTGATATCCCTTCATTTTGGTTGGATACCCTGTGTCTTGGCCATATGCCTGAGTAAAGCAATCCATTCCTCCCAATTTCTCTTCCAAAAGCTATAGAAAATACTTCAATATTTAGTCAGAGTTTCACTTAGCAATAATTTAACAGGAAAATACCTCGGAAAAGTGTATTTTTGATTAATAATCATACGTGATTATTGGGTTACAGAATATCGATTATTTCGATTCGATACCCAAAGTGAAAATGTCGATTTATCGATTTGTCGACTATCGATGACATCCCTAAAAATAACCCATCTCCTAGTTTAGCACACTTGTCCACTTGTCCTTGTACATGTCCTAGCTCTCTTCCTAACGATTGTTACCCAATCCCTGTGATCTTGGTGTTTCAGATATAAGTTTTCTTTAATTGTTCAATTGTAACAATAAAAAATGCTTTCAAATAAAAAAAAAAAAAGTTTTCTTTAACTTAGCTGCTTGAGCTGACCTGGATAGGAACACAGTTTCTAGTTTACAATGTTTTACCTCAAATTACATTTTCTTGATCAATGAAGGGTACATTTGATTTGTACATACAATGCAACTCTGCTAAAGATTGTAGGTTAGGGCAACTGGATGGGGAACTTGGAGTTTCTGCAAGATAATACCTTGAAAATATATTCTTATGTTTTGTATATTTATCACAAGTTACCATATGTTCATTTTATTATTTTTCAGGTTTTGATCTTTGAAATGCACGCGCCTCGCCTTCCAACCACTGTCACTTTCATCGATTCTCCAATCCTCACCTAGATTACCAATGAGGAACTATACTTCTAGACACATTTATCAGGTATACAAGGAATAAAGTGGAATGACAGGAAAAGTGGGGAAGGTATAAAACCAGAATACTAGGCAACAGGGTCTTAGCCAGGATTTAGAAACTGGGTGCCCAAAACTGGCAATTGTAAAATTTGTGGGCGTCCAAATTTTTTAAGTTGGACCACAATACACTCAGATTTCAACCATAAACATGTATAGATCTATCAAAATGAGGTATAATATCCTTATACAATGACATGAGAATTCTATAGAGATTATTATTTGATTGACATTCACATATTATGAAATTCCTCACAAAAAGGGGTCTCTTGAGAGGTGCTTTTTAAAGGTTTGGGTGTCCAAAAGAAGCCCAGAACGCCCTGCTGGCTAAGACTGGGCTATGTAACGCTTTTAGGGGACACTCAAAATTTTATTTGAGTTGCAAAAAAAAAAAACTGAAATGAGACAATTATAATTGACTGAATCAAAAAAAAAATATTTTTGAACTTACTGTACCTTATACGATTGAAAAACCAGATTTTAGGTTATGCTACACTTATGTTTATTGAGATAAGACTGATAAGACTCATATCTACATGACTAGGTTTTATTACTAGGTGTGTTTTTAGTTACAAACTAAAAAAAGGGGGACTTAGGGGGCTTGCCCCGATAGCCGAGTGGTCCAAGGCGTTGCCACTGACTGCTCGCTGTCTCTCAACCCTGCTCAGGTTTGAATCCTACTTACAGCATGTGGGAAAGTTTCCAGTGACTTGAGATTTTCGCTGGGTATTCTAGTAGTTCCCTCCAGCATTACAAATGGTTTGTACTGACTAAGCCTTAAGTTGGTAGAAAAAGTAACGGTAAATGAAATTCCATTTTTGAAACAGGTATGTATAACGGGAATAGTTGTAATTAGCAAAGCAAACAATTACAATTCATGAAAGTCCACTACCCTGTTTTAGGGGTATTATGCTTATTCAGTGTGTGAAAGTACAGTACCCTGTTTGTTAAATTCAGTGTGTAAAAGTGCAATAATCTGTTTGAGGGTTGTTATGCAAACTACAATGTGCAAAAATACAGTACAATGTTTGAGGGTTGTTATGATAAATACAATGTGCAAATAAACAGTGCCATGTTTGAGGGTTATGCAAACTACAACGTGCAAATATACAGTACCATGTTTTAGGGTTGTTATGCAAAATCTAAAGTGTGTAAAATACATTAACCTGTCTGAGGGCAGTTATGCAATATCAAATGTGCAAAAGTATAGTACCATGTTTGAGGGTGGTATACAAAGTCTTATGTGTGGAAGTATGCTACCGTTATTGTGAATTGTTATGAAATATGCAGTAATATGCAGTACCCTCTCAGGGTTGTTATGCAAATTCATGTTAAAGGATTGTTATGCCAAATCCACTGTGTGGAAGTACAGTACCAGGTTGGAGGTTGTTATGAATAGTCAGTTGCATAATTGATTTTAACGGAATGATCAAGGCATGACCTTCATAAAAGTTTTGTGTTAATGCAATTGGTTCAAATAATTGAAATATTTCTTTGGTGGTCAATTATTTTATTTTTGTTATTGTTGGTATCAAAATTTTCGATATTGTACTTGTATTTAGGTTGCACTTTCGAAAATACCAGTGTTTCTTTTTCTGTTCACCAACCTTCAATTTCATTTGGGCCTTGTTTTGAAAAGAACTCAAGAATATACTTAAAAATTGAAATTTAAGATTTGCTGTGTTACACTGGTGCTAGGCTGGCTTCATTTGGCCAAACGAGAAATCACCTTTTATAATGTTAAATGCATCCAAAAATATGTGATTGCAACAAATTTCTATTGTTTGAATCAGAAAAGGCAGGCTAACACTTTACCAGCTGTGACCAGCCAATTAGAAGACAGTTTACAAACAGATCAAACATATCAACTGGTGCTTAGCCAATCAGAAAACCTGTAACATTCCACTTCTGGGTGTCGCATAAAAAATTGCTGTATCAAATTTGGAAAGTACAGTACAGACATTCAATTCCTGCACCAGTCAAAGCAAGTCTGTCAGTGCCTGGTTGTATTAACACCCATTAATAAGACAAGCACATCAACGACTCACTTAGCTTGCGAATCAAAGCTACATTCAGTTGTGAGGTCATCCATTCACCCATGCCGATGGAACTGGGTGGCGATCGGGCGTGCGGTCGTTGTTTGGCTTGATTGATGACCTAAAATGACTATTTAAAGTGCAAAATCATGCAATAAAAGAAATAGGTCATTGTCTATCATGATGGGTTGGCATACCCTTCACGTCAGACAATCTATTTCTACACTGTAGAATAGGAAATTAATCCGAGTGGTTTATTCTGCCGAACTTTTCCGAGTGGGGTCAGTTCGATATAATGAAAGTCGGATGTATTATTCCTGTCATTAGAATATTAACCTTCAATATTGGCTTTTCGGAATAAAAAATCTCGGAAAAATCCAAAATCACAAGTTCGGTTAATTTGCACCTCGGATTAATTTCCTCTTTTACAGTAGTTCAATTTATTTGTCAAATTTGTGTTTCATTTGGTTTATAACTATTGAGATATTGAGTTTTATCCCTTGGCTTATTAAAAGTTTAGTTTATGTGGTATTTGGTGGAAAGGTATACTTAACTAGTTAACTATGGGATACAAACAACTTTAGGGAATGAATAGGTTTAGTGCTTTTCCAGAGTGATATTTTCTATGTAGCTAATCTTAAAAGAGGGATATAGAAGGTTGTGTAGCTTAAAAGGACCAATGCTTTTATTGTGTAATATTTGATGTGTATTTCAAATGGCTTTCTACCACTTTGGGACAGAAATGCCCATTGGGAATTTTTATGTTTTACTTTTGGTTATATATGGACAAAATGCCCATATTTGGATGTGCTGCTATGAAATGTGACCCAATTAGGATGACTGCCCTCTATTGTTTGCAGTAATAGGTCACATAAATTACTCTGTTATTCCAAGTAAATGCATGTAACAAACCTGTTGCATATGTGAATGTTATCATTTAGCCCTTATGCTGGTGGTGGCCATTTTGGCCAATACAAAATGATGTAAAAACCCAAAGGAAAATGACTGAAACCCTGGCAAATGGGTACTCATCTGAGAGTACTCAGCGAGAGCTATCCAATGAATACCAACATGGCAGGGATAAGATGGTTTTTCAATTTTTTTTGTGTCCTTATGCTTTGGATGAAAGTAGCCACACTATTGGAAGGGTTAACTAAGAAGATATTTACCTCTACCATGCTTGTTGAGGAAAGACTATTTCCTTTACACATTGTTGATTGTTATGTATATCTTGGAATACTTCTCATTAATTATTTGTGAAATATTTGGGGTTTTTTGATAGAAGACAAGATGTACATATTCATTGGAAAGATGATATTTTGTAAATAATTTATCTGTGATTCAATAAACAGATCACACATAATCACTAAACATCCCATTGAATGTTATTTTTGGCACTTTTTCCCTCCTTTCGTTTTTGTAATTATTGACCTTCATTTGACCTTAAGATGACCTTTGATAACACACAAACATTACCACAAGGTCAATATTGATATTTATATATAAAAAAATAATGTTTATGATTGCCACAAAGAAACATTGAATCTAAGTACATATACTGATAAAAAGGCATATTTTATGTTTGACCTTCAAATCACCTCTAAATCATAAACTGACACTTTTTGAAGCCACCAGGATTTCTTTTTGGTAAAGATGACAAACATTGCTCACTTCCAACTTAATCTAGATCGTATAACATTGGAACAAAGCCAAATTAGATATAACTGGGATACCCTTCCCTCCCTAATTCTAGACCATAAATATGTAAATATATTAAGATTTGATGTCAACATGCATGTTTGAGCGACCATGTTTTCTTGAAAATCGATAAAGAGAAAAGAGGTGAAGTCTCTCCTGCCTGTGTGCATGCCAATCCAGGTTCTGTGATACTTGGTCTTTCACTTAAGCCTATTGATGCCTAGACAGTATTAGTTGGAATGGATGAATGAGTGTTTAAAGGCCATTAAGTGCCAACAAGTGGTCCTTTGTCATTTTTGAAGAACAATGCCAAATCGTAATTATTCTAGGTGAAAGAAGAAAAAGAGGGAGCCATAAACATATATATATATATATATATATATATAAATATATATATATATATATATATATATATATATATATATATATATATATATATATATATTTCTCTCTCTCTCTCTCTCTCTCTCTCTCTCTCTATATATATATATATATATATATATATATATATATATATATATATATAAATATATATATATATGTGTTTATATATATATATATATATATATATATATATATATATATATATATATATATATATATATATATATATATATATATATATATATATATATAAATATATATATATATATATATATATATATATATATATATTTATGGCTCCCTCCTTTTCAAGTAAACATTAATATATCTACGTTTGAATAATGTTCTCAAGAAAAAAAGTATGTCTGTGAATAGATAAAGGTATCAAGTAAAACAATGCTTCAATAAAAAATGATAGACTGAATAAATAAAGTTTTCAAGTAGAAATTAATTTCTCTTGTATGAATCAAGTTCTCAAGTAAACATTAATATATCTACGTTTAAATAATGTTTTCAAATAAAAATAACGTATGTGAATAAATAAAGATCTCACGTAAAACAATGCTTCTGAATAAATAAAGTTTTCAAGTAAAAATCAGAAATATTGACTCAGGACGAAATATGGCTCAAGTCCGAAAAATGAGTTTTTACTCATGAGATGTAACATTAACACGAGATATAGGCGCCACTACTAGCTACTCCCTAGTCATGACTTTACCCTACCACAAAATGTAAAGAAAGGACGATCATCACATTTCCATTTTTAAGTCTGACAGGCACACCAAACAGGTAGTCAAAACTGAGGATTTATGAAATGTTGGGGGTAAACAATCATTTGCTCACTTTACAAGAATAACCATATGAGTCATATGTTGACAAAGCAATACAAAGTTCGTACATCATTTACATCCTTCCATGTACCTATTGTCTTGTACGAGTAAAACCTTTAACATTTTATTCTTGGAATCCACAGACACAGAAAATCTAACAAAATACAACATTCTGCCAAAAACGTCTGGTCTTTAGTGAGTCAAAATGACTCCCTGACTCCTGACTGGGTAAGTTCTCAGTCTCTCGCGTATACGATGGCTAAAATTTCAGCAAAGATTTATATAAAACATTCAGTAATATTAAGCTGAGAGTTATATATGGGGAAGCATCTGGACGCATTGTTCATAACGGAGGCGAGCAGCGTCTGGAAATGTTTAACGTTTGCAAATATTTGATGTTGGATCCGTGCGCCCGCCACTCACTTTTTGGGCGCACGGATCCCTACTACACTGACGTCTTCTGCTCATCCTGCGGCCTTAAGCGCCCTGCCACAACACTTGCCTCTCCCTTCTCTGAAATTATACTGTACTCCCAGTACCCCTTTCAACTGGGTCCGATCTGGACGCTTACGGCTCCGAGGAGCTCTGCCCTGTGTAACCGAAGGTTAGCATTAGAACTGGCCAAAGCCACTACGGCTTTGAGTACACTACACGCAAAACACTGCTACTAACTGCTAATCGCCAAATGTTATGTTGCGAATAACCGGCTTTTGGCAGCGAGTTAATCTATGAAACAGAGCGTCATGCGTGAGAGTGATAGCGTGTATTAACATGATGTATGGGGAAAATTATCTGCATATTTTCTCGCCCGTTTACTTACATTTAAGATGTCGCAATAGGTGAACAGGTTTATGGAATTTCTTGTGGCTACATGTGCGTCTATATTAATCTACACGGCGGAGATGTCGCTCACGAGAACCAGTCCTCATGCTGAGAATATAGCCATAAATTCTTAAACCAGGGTACGTGTGGGTTATGGAAATTTCAATTGCTATTGTGCACGTACGTTGGCGTACCTGTCAACAGTTTGGTTTTCAAGTAAAGGGTGAGTCTTGACATTTTGCAAAAAAAAGAAACACAGACAGATATGTGCGTAAAGGGTGCCATATCAACTCAAAATAGCAAATTATTGATAAGTTTATCATTATTCTGTAACTATAAGATGTAAGCTATACAATTAGTAGGGGAGGAATGGGGGGCTTACGAGCACCCTCATGATACATTTTTTAAAATCACATTTTTGGAATCCTGAGGTGCTGAATTTTACTAATTTTTTTGTTCCCCGCGCCAACTCGTGGCTTGCTTTTTGGCCATCTTGGCAGCCATATTGAATTTCCCTTAGACACCAAAAATAGAGGAAAAATAGGGGTAGGGGTAACTATTTTGATCATAACTTATATTTTCAACAAATGAGGTATCAAAATTTGAAATATTCCATTCCGAAAATTTTAAGACCGGTCACGTTCAATATGGTACTGAGCAACCCTCTGGGTCATGGACTATGAAATGTAATCTGCTACATAAAATTAAAGTTATGTCATACTCATATTTGTATGGTTATCAATTTGCCAACTCCTGTAAAATATAATAGCCCACTCCTAAGCTAATATTCTAACCTGACCCCTGGTGGCCAGGATTGGAACTGAACAAAACGTCGCGAAAACGCCCCAAATTGTGAATTGCGTGAAATTTCCTGATTTTGGATGGTTGAATGTTGACAGGTATGGATTGTATAACTTGGTCAGTCGACGATATTTGCCGAATTACTTAACCAACGCATAACTGTAACTCGTCTTATTTGAGCAGTACTCTCCTGATTTCAGACCTCAAATATGCTCTCTATTGATAGAGCACCTGATTCAGTGAAGAAATCTTCAGAGTAGCTACTGATTTGCCATCTTTCAAAAATCATCCACCCTTCTTCAAAAATACATTCATTTTCAAGCCAAGAGCCACAAATTTCATAAGATGCTGAACATAGAAGTATTAGATCTTGAAAGATCACACAATGTGTTGTTGATGGTGATATTTTCAGTTCCAAAGCTATCTGTGTGTTCTTGAAAACTGTGTGTATATCATCATGCAGCAATATTGTGATCTGCTACATAATATTAAGGTTATCCCACTAACATACGTGTACATGATTATCAGTTGTAAAGGCAAATAAATAGCATAAGTGCCGTTGTCTACATTTAACTCAGTTTTCAGATATCTAAGTTTTAAAAATGACCCGGGTATCGGGTAGGGTTCTACCTTAAGGAGTGCGCCTTTTTGAAAGATGGCAAATCAGTAGCTAGTCCATGACCCAGAGGGTTGCTCAGTACCATATTGGGGGGCAAATTCTGATTAATGTTTTTGAATACCTCATACTCTCAGCTTCATGGTATTTCAGTAACAAATATTTTCCAAATCAGACCTTTTCTTTCTTTTCCCAGTTGAACTTATATATTTACACGATCACTAAATTGCTTTTACTCACTACCCATATTCCTCATATTTCATAACTCTTACATCTCTATCCATTCCCTCTGAGACATGGATCCGTGCGCCGGCCTCCCTATTTTGGTGCACGGATCCATTCCTCCTCCATACTTGCCTAACCTTTGCGCTGTGTTGCGGCCAGCGCCACTAGCTTCATACTACTTTCCACTACTTTCATCTCCACTCCTATGACCTTGTATCGGACTCTAGGCCATTTAGCATAATATCACAATAGGTGCAATGCACATCGCGAGTTTTACGGTAGAACATTAAAACTGCAGCGCAGATAAGATTTTCTGCAGTCTCACTTAATTGCACCATATGGCAAGGTCATTAGACTGAAAATACCTATACTTTTTCCACTACTAGTATCAAAAAGTCACGTAAGATCGAGGACTTTTTTAAAATCTACTCCAGGGGAACAACCAAGTTTCCAGACTGGAATCGAACCTGAGACTCTCCAATTACCGACCACACACGGCGTACACAGGTAAAAGTTACGGGCCCGTTTTTCGATCCCTCAATATATCGATATTTCACGGCTTGAAAACCCGTAACGGTCACATTATTTTTATTATTTTTACGGGCTCGTAACGGGCCCGTTATAACGAGCCCGTTATAACGAGCCCGTTACGGGTATTTAGTTAAATAAAATACCCAAATTCATGGATGGCCTGATAAATTCTGTACAACACAGGATATTGATTCCAGCCTGCACTCGGTGACCCCATGATTGCTGTCAAAGCGAGTATCAGAGCAGTTCGTGACAGTGCCAAAATCATCTAAATTATGAGTTTCAAGTTAATTCTTTCTTCTGTCATCATGCTATAATAGTGATAAAGTTAGCAGTGGAGAGCTTTGTGGCGACTTAAGCTTCGGACCTGCTGACAACCCGTCCTCGGCGCAAGCGCCTCGGACGTGTTGTCAGCAGGTCCTCAGCTTGACGTTCGTGGCTGTCTTGACAGCTATACCAACTATGAAAACAGCGCTGACACATTTCCAGTATAGTTACTTAGAGGAGCAAGTGGACTGCGAGTGATCACGTGACCACACAAATAACCCGACAGTGCGTTTATTACACACTTCTAAGCATTCTATTATTATCGTCTGTCAGTGGAATGTTGAATCCTTGGCGTCGTTAGTGTTTAAGCGCCCTATATGTTGGTTATAGGCGTGTTCTTTTTCGGAATTTTTCTTGACGAAGTGTTGGGATACACCTATGTTGTTCGGTGATTGCGGCGAGTGGCGATGCGAAGTGATACAGTGACGTCATCGTCTGGTACTTTTCTTTTTAAATGTACAATGTATTTTATCACGCTAAAAATGATTTTATTATGATTGTCTGTCAATAAAATGCTGTAGATGAAATGTTGAATGTTTGGCGTCGCTTGTGTCTTAATCATAAAAAAATGGAGATTACCTGTTGCGTTGTTGTTCGGCGACTCTCGCCACCGCGTGTATATGGACTATGGAGCCAGTCCTTTCAGTCGTGTGCGCGTAACATTTGCATTGAATAGACTGGTGTCAGTCCCATTGAGCTATTGCGCGCCAACAATTAGGGGGAGGGGGGCGGGGTAGGCTGGTGCTGTTCAGCTGGGTGGACTCGTGCATGAAGCACACAACATATCATGGGATCATATCTAACTACAACAAAAGCTCAATTGTTCAAGTTATCAATAGAGTGTAGTGAGATACAACTATAGCAGCCATTGACATGCGGTCGCGGGCGCCTTTCACCGCACAACTTCGCGTTTTCCATCAAAATATTACATGCCCAATGCACACTTTCCCTTCTAGAATTGAGTCCTTCTGGATTCGCCACCCGGCTCTCCACCGCTAACTTAATCCCTATAATATAACGGGCCCGTTTAAACCCGTCAATTCTTTTTACCTATGTAGTGTGCTCAAAACATACTTTTGCTTTGGACTATCCCAATCTAGGTTGTGTTCAAAGTGTTCGAATACGTTCAAAGGTTTGAGGTCACAGGATATCGCATTGTAGTCTTTTTATATATGTAAATACTATGCCTAGGGGTATCTGTGATGTATAATACATATATTCAAAGTTATAAAGTTCCCTTGGTTAACACTCTCTCTTTATATTGTGTGAGATTACATAATCTATTGAATAATGTATTTATCAAATGTGTGTCGGATTTAATGTACTTCAACCGGTTAAGGAGGTTTAAAGGTTCATGTCAGGATTTCGATAAATGTCACCTCGTCGCGTTGTAAATTCACAGGGGCGTTCGAGCCGGCGAGACAAACACACTGAGATTTAAGCACAAATTGTCGATCCACCAAAGATTAAAGTTAAGAGCAAAAACAAGATGGCCGCCAGTAAGGAACCACTCTTGCTTCTGTGGCCACCTGCTATAGAAGACCAGATCGACCTCTACAGGGGGTTTGTGGAACAATATTTCCCCCTTCTTCTACCCTCCGAGCTCTCAGGAACCCCAAAGGAAACAAAGGAACGAGTTCATGGAATACTGTGTGACAGTTATAAGGGCGTGGAGGGATCTATAAATCCGGAGTTTTTGGACCAGCTTCCCAACGTCCGCGTGGCGGTGACCAGTGGCGCCGGCTATGATCATTTGAACGTACCACTGCTCAAGTCGCGCGGGATTAAGGTGGGGTACGCCGGTTCTATCCCGGCAGAACCCACGTCAGATTTTGGTGTTCTTCTTATCCTAGCTGCGGCGAGGAAACTCAAAGCAGGTACGATTTGTATCAATTATACATCTGTCAATTGCATCCCTGTAGAGAGAAGGCCCCCCGGGGGGAGGGGCACTTTGGTATTTAGGGGGGCGCATACGCTCGTTATCAAAATTTAAAAATACCCCTAAAGCACTGATTTCTGGCCAAAAAAGCACCCTTATTTTAATAAAAACGTAAATAAACACCCCTTCTTTTATCAAAACACTGAACGGGAACACGTTATTTTATAATCCTCTGCCTGTTTAGCGGCAGCAAGTGGCGGCACCAAACTCGGAAGCCCAGTCACTTCGGGAGTCACTCGGCCTCAGAGACGCGTATATTTCGTGGATTGTAAGGGGATTTTCACCCCCCATATTTCGTACCTGGGTGCAAAAAAGTAACCTTCTTTTACAAAATCGCGGACATGCGGAGGTCTTAAAAAAGACCCCTTCTTCCGCGAAATACGCAACGTGGGTGCGGCCCTCCTCTGTACCCTAGTGCCCCCCCCCCCCCCCCCCCCCCCCGGGAGAAGGCCGTGATAAAGCAAGAATTCTGGCCTAGGTGCCTATTGAAGGGATTAAATCGTTTAGTCCGTTAAAGTGGCTCTTCATATTTTCAGTTATGCACCAGCCAATTGAATCCCTGGGAGGGGGGGGGGGGGGGGGGGGCGGGACTTGGCCGGGAAACACGGTGCTTCTGCTAAATACTGCTTAAAATAGCTTCCCGGTGTACCGGGATTACTGTGATTTATTGTTGCTGTCCCGAGGCGTTGCATGATAGGCGGGGATTTGAAAATTGACGTCATAATTTGCTGCCACGATTCCAGTAGGCCTATCAGCCGGGCGCACCCGGCCTCTGCTAGGTCCACTGTGTTGACCAACTACAGATTATGGTGCGTGACAATGGTCATACTATTACACCTATAGCGTAAGGTATGACCAATGCCACAACATTTCAAAGATACGATCGCGCCAACCGCTCCTTCTTCGGTGCGAAGAAGACGATTTTGCTGTGTCACACATGGGAGCAGGACGGCGTGGTAAATATGATAATAATAATAATAATAATAATTGAAAAAGGATATAGCGCCCTATCTACCCGTAATGTGTTCATAAGCGCTTTAAAGAATAGTATGTGGACACATGTTTATAGTGACAGTCCTTGTAGTCGATGAAATAGCAATGTTTCTTGGAAGTTTTGCACACTATCAGCAGCCTTGATGTCAGGTAGCTCATGAGATGGATCATATTTAATTATTTACATAAGATGATCCTATTCCCAATGACATGGTGAATGGGATTAATAAAGAAATGAAAAATAAGATAAAATAGAATTGAAATATTTCCCCCCAAAAAAGAAAAAAAACTTTTAAAAAATAAAATTGATCACTTAATTCAGGTTGATTGTTTTGGTATGGGTTACACATATATAGTAACAGTGTAAAGGGACCCTGGGCTGTGTGACAATTCTAGTGCACTGGGGGCTTATTATTTGAGTTACATAAAGAGAAAAATTACTTATTACAAAAAAAAGAAAAACACTTTTCTAAAATAAAAATTGATTATTTGATTGTATGAATAGAACCTGGGCTGTTTGAGTGCATTGTGGGCTTATTGTTTGAGTTACCTGAACTGGTGAAATGTTTTAGAAGAAAATAAAGAGAAAAATGACTTAGTATAGAAATATTTACCACAAAAAAAAGAAAAAAAACTTTTCTTAAATAAAAATTGATTATTTGATTGTATGAATAGAACCTGGGCTGTTTGACAGTTTGAGTGCACTCGGGGCTTATTGTTTGAGTTACCTGAACTGGTGAAATGTTTTAGAAGAAAATAAAGAGAAAAATGACTTAGTACAGAAAGATTTACCGCAAAAAAAAAAGAAAAAAAACTTTTCTTAAATAAAAATTATTATTATTTGGGCCTAGTTAGTATTGGCTCCTTGAAATTCATTTGGGCTCCCTCGAAAAAATCCAGGGAGCCCAAAGGGCTCACTGCAAATTTCCAGGGCTCCCTAGAAAAAATCCAGGGAGCCCGAATTGTAATTTCAAGCCCTGGGTAAGTTGTAAAACCTGGGTTGGGATCGGATGCTGGACTCTCAATCACTGAGCTGCCTGATGAAATTTCAGCTGGACTGATGAAATGTATTGCACTGAAATAAAATTGAAAATGATAATACTGATGAACCATCATATGAAATCTGAGCCCACAAGAACACTTGGCCACATGTACTTTGAGTTTAGATTTGATTTCAATGTTTAATTGATCTCTGATTGTATAGAGCTCTAATTGATTCATCTAGGGGTAGTTTTCACCTGATCATAATTTGGGATGCAAATGAGGGGAAAACTTTCTGCGCCATATATGGACCTCATCGCACCATTTATTAAAGAGTCCTGTCCAAAATCCATGGCGACAGACAGATGTGAAATGCACTGTAACCTATTGTTGAATATATTGAATTTAGGTCTGATTTTTTCACTCTGCCACCAACCATTTTCTTATGCCAACACCCACTGTTTTCCCAACAGGGGCCCCGAAAAATGTTTGCTCAGGGTAACCCTACCCTACTAATGGCTACTTAGTTTTTCTCCCCTACCCTAATGGGGTTTCTTCCAATCCTTAAGTCCAGGTCAGGAAAAAATAGGGAAAGACATCCCAATCATGGACATAAACACATGAATAGTTTTATACGACCTTGAATAATAGCTGAAGTAAGTGAGCTGTACATCCTTCAAAAGACAAGTCAAACAAATGTTCCTGGTAAGCAAATCTGAACCCTATGGTTTTCAGTGTGAAAAAACAAACAAAAAAAACACTACCTACCCTGCCTATTTTTCTTCTTGGTCGAGCAAACATTTTTTTTTTTGCTTGACCAAAAAGAAAAAAAAGGATTTATTGGTTCTGGTGGGTATAACTTTTTTCAGGGTATGATTTTTTAAACCTCTCCAAACAGTGCCTCCACAGAACAGTGGGCATCATTTGATCACTTTTTTTGAAGGTCATCTTAGTTTTCAAAATTCACCATTATGGGTTGATGTGAATTATTTGTCTGCACAATATCTCAAGAACCACTTCATGAAACATTTTCCTACTTTGTGGTTGCTTCTTCGGAAGTTTCTTGGGGGTCAATTACATTTATCGGTGGTCATCTCAGTTTTCAAAGCTCACCACTTGGGGGCAATGTGAATTATTTGTCTGCACAATATCTCAAGAACCACTTGATGAAATATTTTCCTATTTAGTGGTTGCTTCTTCGGAAGTTTCTTGGGATGCTCACACTGGAAACACACCCCAGGCTTTGACCATGGCTTGAAGTTGTCCAAATGTGCCTCTCTGTGGTAACCTTGGGGAAGTAGAATATCAAATTCCCTAGGAAGGTTGACTTGAAGATGGGAAAGTTGAAACAGACTACTCAATCATTCACGTAAGGAGTTCAAAAAAAGCAGCCATCTGTTGAACTCATTCTATGACCCTATGCCCAACACTTGTTTATACTTTTTCTACAATCACTTCATTGTAGATAAACATTCCCAGTGTACTGCAGTGCAATACACAGAGTGTTGATATACTTTTAAAACTGAATTGTAATTCAGAGACTTTCCATTGACAATGGTATCACAATGGACGTCAGGTGTTTAATAAAAGTAATGTGAAGGGTGTCTTCTCCAAGTCTAAAATTTTATTTTTATAACTGGTGAAGGTTTTGTTATTTGTGATGTAACTGCTCAGATTTTTGTGGTTTATTTTCACAAAATAAAAAGTTGAAATCTTAGGAACTTGTGTATTCTTGTTGAGCATGCCCCAGGGGTGGGGCATACTGCCACAGAATTGGTCCCTGCCAGTGGGGATGAGTGCTATTTATTGATTTTTTCCTGAGCAGTATCCCCGCATGTCCCGGCCCCCCCTCCCGGGGATTCAATTGACTGGTGCATTATAGAAAACAAAAGAACAATAACCGCGTTGTATTGAAACAATTGACATTATTTTTCTTTTATTACTCATTGCATATATGCATTCAATTATTTTACCCCTGAATGTCTGTCTACTATGATATCTTTCAGAAAATGTCTTCAGATATAAATGTCTTCGGATATATATATCGCACGATATATCTTTATTTATTAAGGTTGTCAATGCTCATCTATGTACAATTTAGTATATATTCAGGGTCAACGTCTCTTTCTTTAAAGTGATGCATCATATATTTTTAGGTTTGGAATACCGTTTCAATGAACGACAAAATGTAGTTGGCCTACAGATGAAAGAAATAACAATAGGTAAGACTACATCTCATTCAATATTCTGCTTCACATTTTCCTTTAAACTTGTCATATTCATGATACGAAGTAGTGGTCAGCATGTAATGGCCTTTTACATCAATTTGGAAACATTGTTTTATCCCCTCTATTATTTAAGTCATGCCTAGCTAGTAGTAAACGTTTGAGGGAATACTTACTACAAAGCCCAAGTCACTGGCAACCTTCTCACATGCCTGAAACAGGATCTGACAATTCACTTTCAACAATTATATAAGTAACCACGCGCTGTGCAATGCGACCTACCACTCAGCCTTTTGGGAAGACCCAGCCTTAACAATAGACTATCAAACATAGGGTACAGTAACCACGCGCTGTACAATGCGACCTACCACTCAGCCTTGGGGGAAACCCTGCCTTAACAATAGACTATCAACAATGAAATACAGTAATCACTCACTGCACAATTCGATCTACCACTCAATCTTTTGGAAGACCCGCCTGAACAATAGACTATCAGCAATGAGATACAGTTACCACTCGATACGCAATGCGACATACCACTCAGCCTTGGGGAACCCCGTCAGGAACAATAGACTATCACCAATGAGATACAGTAACCACTCGATACGCAATGCGACCTACCACTCAGCCTTGGGGGAAACCCCGCCAGGATCAATAGACTATCAACAATGATATACAGTAACCACTCGATACGCAGTTGATGAAGTTGGTTTTAAAGTCATCACTTCTTAGGGTTTGGGCACACTAAATACTTCTAATGGCGCCTGTCCCGATGGACGAGTGGTGTCGAGGACTACCGACTGAATCTCATCCCCTTTTAGGTGCGAATCCGTTTTTGGCATGTAAGAAAGTTATTACTGACTTGGGGTTAGAGAGTTGTTTTGCCCTGGATTCTCTACTGTTAGCAACTGGCTAGTAACGACTGAACCTTAAGGGGCAGAAAAGTAACAATGGAAGATATCCGTAATTCTAAGATTGCAGGAAAAACAGCCAAAGATTGCGATATGGTGTATAATCCTTTCCTACCATAGTTGTATTCTATCGCTCTGCTCATTCATTCATGCTGTTGGAATTTTATTCACCCTAATACATCTATAGCTACACGCCTATTTCATTTATCTTTTCAGGAATTATTGGTATGGGCCAAATAGGGTATCTGGTCGCCAAGAAGTTATCAGGATTTGAAAGTAAAATTCTCTACCACAATAGGAGGCAGAAGTTAGTTTATTCCACTATTTATAGATTAAATATATATGTTGCTCATAAGGTACTGAGAGTATACATACATGCATGCATGCATACATACATACATACATACATGCATACATACATACATACACACATATATACATACATACATACGTACATACATACATTCTTACAATCAATGCATAATTAAAGAAATACATGTATATTGATATCAGTGATAACTTGGAAATGGCTTACCGAGAAATAGTATTCCTGTTGCATTTCACAATTCATGACAACAGTTTTGATATCACTCGAAATGGTCATTTCTATATATATCGTATGTTTGAATAGGCTTCTTATCTTTGCATTATGGTGTACACCTAAAAGTTATCCTTTGACGCATTGAGAACACATTACTGTGTTATATACTTCATAAAAAATAATTTATCTGAATTAGAAAATAACTCAATGCATTGATTGAAATATGTCTTTCAAATACTTCAGACCTGCGGAGGAGGAGAACGCAATTCGTGCCACATTTTGCAAAAACAAGGATGATCTTCTAAAACAGGCTGACATTGTTGTGGTAACAGTGACACGAAGTCCTGAGACAATTGGAATGATAGGAGAGAGGGAATTCAATCTCATGAAGACATCCTCCATACTAGTCAATATTGCTAGAGGTACGACTCTCTCTCTCTCTCTCTCTCTCTCTCTCTCTCTCTCTCTCTCTCTCTCTCTCTCTCTGAGGTGGGTCAGTGCATGGCCAATCTTAAGTGTTGTGACTTTGCTTCTGTGTGCCATCTAAAATATCCACAGACTACCTTTTCATGGTATGTGTACCAAAATCGATACCTTTGGCTTGCTATTACAGGTAACATTGTGCAAACCGATGCACTAGTGGAAGCCTTAAAATCTGGGAAGATCAGTGGTGCAGCCCTAGACGTGACGGACCCGGAGCCCCTGCCGGAGGGTCACCCTCTCCTGCGCATGCGCAATGTCATACTGACGCCACACATGGCCTGGGCCACGGAAAAAGCACAACAGGAGTTTGTGGACGTCTGTGTGTTAAACCTCAGAGCGGGTATGCGAGGCGAGGAATGCGCTGTGCCCGTTCCTTAATTCTTAGCTTATCATTCCCAGAGATCTGTCTGTGAAATACGATGGTGCAGATGTGAACGGCAGAAAAAAATTGTCGCCTATTTTTGTGCTGTTTTTGGAAAACGGTGGGAAAATAAAGGTTTTTTCCGCTGTTTTTGGAAAAACAGTGGAATATTTTTTCTGTCATTTTCCCGAACAACAGTGGAAAAAATATATTTTCTTCCGTTCACACCTACACCATCGTAATGAATCGTCGTCTGGGTTGATTTAAGAAATTAAAGAAAAGTAATTCTGAAATACAGCATAGAATCAGAGAATGTTTGAAGGAGAGTTGTTTGGCGTGTCATGAACATAACAAATCATTAACCATTAATGCCAAGAGAGACGGCTGAATTGATCTTAATTTGGAAAGTAGACCTCTAAAAAGCATACTATTATGAACTATTTGAAGAAGATGTGTATGGTAAATTGTGAAAGAAAAACATTTTTATCACATCCATGCCTATAATATCGGCAGAATTTACTAAATTTTTGAAAATAATTCTCTTAAAGAGCATGATATTAAACAGTTATTGCCTGGCTTGTTGGTGGATAGTGCAGATTATCACCCCTCGAAGGAATTATTTCCCTCGGGCGTTGCCCTCGGGAAATATTCCTTCTCGGGGTGATAATCTGCACTATCCACCAACAAGCCAGGCAATAACTGTTTTGTTATACCGAACATTTTACAACAAGGGGCAAAATTATAATACAAGACCAGAACTGATTTCAATATTTTAATGAATTAAGGGTAATAACAAAATGTATGAATATCATAGTTTTTCATCTACGGCTTACTTCAATTATACCATAATCACTTTAATATGAAGGCTAAATGCACTAGACTTGTACAGTTCGCCATCTTTCTTCCTGAGATCAACATAGAATAACTCCAATGCAATAGCTCATCTAACTTCTTTGGATCCAACTTCTCAAACTCAACATTGCTGCCTTTCTCCCTGCAGTACTCCCTCACATATTCACAACTTTAACGGAATGATTAACTGATTTTGTGTCTTTTTGGTCATGTAAATCTTGAATATCTTCCTTGGTACCACTGCCAAACCGAGACATTTTGAAAATATGCTCTGCTCCAAGCTGACTGCACAATTTTGAATGAAAATTATCTCTATTATCGCTCACTACTCCAACAAAATTTCATTGAAAATATCCTGACCTCAAAAAAAAAATCAAGAGATTCATATTGAGCAACTAGTCCTGTTATGGATCTGTACCTCCTTTCCTTGAGTTGGGACCCCACAAGCAAATAAAACAGCAATAACCATCTATGCCAGCTGCATGTATCTGTTTATGCAGAAAGCAAAAACTGCATTCATTTGATAAACCGGTCAGATGAATAAATGCACCGGTGCACCATATAGTATACTTAAATCTATTATTGAAGTCGCCATATTCATTGAAGAACTCTTTTAACCACCTGATAAATGTTTCGGCAAGCGTATATCATAGTTATTTTAGTTTTATTGATAGTTAGTTGTCACCTGGCCCACCACAATTTTTATCCTGTTTTATGAATCAAAAGCGCCCAGCCACCATCAAAACATGGAATAGGGCAGATTATTGACTGGCAAAATTATTCACCTGCTTGTGCTATTATTCCACCTTTTCTGATAGATAGGGTGAATTATGTAATGACTCTTAATATAGGGTGAGGTATAACAATATGAATTATTTAACCCTTACGCTGCTGGTGGCTAATTCAGCAAATGCTAAATGATGCAAAAACTTGAGAAATGACTGAAACCCTGGCACATGGGTACTCATCTGAGAGTGCTCAGCAAGAGCTATCCAATGAATACCAACATAACAGGGTATAGATGGTTTTCAAAATTCTTTGCTTCCTTGTACTCATCATTGGAAGGGTTAAAGGATACTTGCAGGTTATGTTGTAGAAAAGCATTTTTTAAACCTATTTATGCCTATATGGTCATCGGGACATTTAAAAAATAATTTTATTAAAAGCTTCAAATCATGAATTATTTGAAGGAGATTTGTAGGTTAAGTTGTGAATATAAGTCTTAACCCATTTACACCTAAAATGTCGTTTGATTTCTGATACAGTTGAAAATGATTCTCAAATAAAGCACTAAATCACAACGCATTTAATTTGAAAGGAGTTGTATAAGATGTTGCGAAGAACATTTCTTCTTAAAACCTTTTCCAAAATATGCTTTTAGATGGAAGATACTACGAAAATGAGTATGCATTTGGGCGATACATTTATAAGATATACGCACAAAAAATTATCTGTATCTATAATATTTCGACAGTAACTAGTAAATTAAGAATTATTTTCAAAATCAAAGAAATTGTTGAATCAAATCTGCATAAACTGTAATCAAACCAACCTGCAATGTATGCATTTGGGCGGTACATTTATAAGATATACGCACAAAAAATTATCTGTATCTATAATATTTCGATAGTAACTAGTAAATTAAGAATTATTTTCAAAATCAAAAAAATTGTTGAATCAAATCTGCATAAACTGTAATCAAACCAACCTGCAATGAAAGGAAGCTGTTATAAACTAATCTCAAAAGGTATCCTTGATAAGTTTTATTTTACTGAGAAATGACCAGACCTTAAATCCGTCGGTCGGTGGTCGCTATATAAATGTGCTGCGTTGTGGAAGGTTGTCCATGACCCTCATGCAACTAAGAGCCCCCTTGGAACTATTTATATAGAAAGGTGATTTTCTTCCCGCTTCAGGATTTCTATCTCGACGCGATATGACTTTAGGTGTTTAAAGCGACATTATTGTGAATTACAGGTACACACACACAAGAATATATATATATATATATATATATATATATATATATATATATATATATATATATATATATATATATATATATATATATATATATATATATATAATATATATATATATATATATATATATATATATATATATATATATATATATATATATATATATATATATATATATATATATATATATATATATATATATATATATTTATATATATGTATGTATGTATGTATGTATGTATGTATGTATGTATGTATTTATATATATATATATATATATATATATATATATATATATATATATATATATATATATATATATATATATATATATATATATATATATATATATATATATATATATATATATATATATATATATATATATATATATATTCTTGACCTAAATGGAAAATGGAACATGCGTCTGGCTTTAAGGTCAGCGTGTCCTACATTTGACGTATAGATTGCGAAGGTCAGGTGAGGTCGTAATTTGTACACAGGAACGTCCCTCATTGGCCTTGATGTCATGTAGATTATTCGTCTACCTGTCGCGCGGATTCATTCGGAAAGTTCTATGATCTAAATTCGTGTGGCCATCCCAAACACCTGGCGTCCTAACTAACACACTAATACATGCATGTATACATACATACATACATACATACTTACATACATACATATATGCATACATACATACATACATACTTACATACATACATACATGCATACATACATACATTTTATATAATTTACATACATACATACATACATACATACATACATACATACATACATACACACAAACAGTATACACATGTACACTTATACATACATACATACATGCATACATTCATACATACATGCACACATACATACATACATATATATACATAATTTACATACACACAAACAGTATACACATGTACATGCGTAAATACATACATACATACATACATACATACATATATATATACATACATACATACATACATACATACATACATGCATGCATGCATGCATGCATACATACATACATACATACATACATACATACATACATACATACATACATACATACATACATACATACATACATACATACATACATACATACATACATACTTAAAAAGTCATTTATAGTAAAATACATAAACACATACATACAGGTTGACCAAGTGAGAATGGAATCCGATATCGAATTCTGAGAGTTTTATATTTTGAGCGTTTTAATGCAATACGCCGTTGGTTATTACACAAATACACATCAGGAGCCAACTGTCGTACATTAAAGGTAAATTATCATGTTTCGTGACATGAGGCCTCCTATATATAAGGCCTCGTCAGAGATTTATGTAGTACTGGCACTGCTTTCACCGGCTACAAGGGACCAGGATACCCTAGGCTACCACACCACGGAACTGCAGGAAGATAATTAAGGAACAATGCTGGTGAGTATTGATAAGGTAAAGAGTAGAATACATGAACACGTGCGGGTGCCCGTGTTTAAGGCAAATAGTACATGAAAACATGGAGCCTTTGTAGCTGGTGTTTCTTGTAATTAATATACCGACTTAACATACATATTACTTTACTTTACTTATGTAAACGTCTCCTCACGTATTGTTGTACTAACAACATATATATATATATATATATATATATATATATATATATATATATATATATATATATATATATATATATATATATATATATATATATATATATATATATATATATATATATATATATATATATATATATATATATATATATAAACATTGAATAATTGGCAATTAGACTTAACGAGTTTGTTCCTCTGTTCTTTATATGTGTAATGTGCATTGCTTTCTACGACACTACAGTATTTGTTATGTATATCATTTTCTACGGTAAAGTTAGTATCCTTACACTCGGTGTTTAAATTGTGTTGAAAGCGGGGCATCCCTTTTCTTAACGAAACTTAACTTCGAATATTTACAGTGACCGTACCATGCGAAATGAGTTAAGTCACGTACAAGATACAAGCAAATAATGAACCCTTTCGATGCTAAGGCTACTTATGTTTAAGGCAGAGTATAGCATATCTTAAACCTGTCATTTTGCTTTTCATTTGAAAGCTCTGGCTGTGTACTATCAGAAGAATTTCAATAGGGGTGGGTTTCACAATTAAAAACATACAATTGTCAGTACACTAAGCTAACGAACTTACCACGCGGCTAAATAGAACCTTCTTATATAAAACAGTAGATGCAATAAATAGTATACTGTGTATCAGATTAGTGAAGTCAATTATTCATTATATATTCCTTTAATCCATTATTGCTCTCAGTGGCGGCCAAAAGCAGCCTGGCAATTTTGATGAAAATTTACAGACAAACACACTAGTTAGAAAATATTTGATATCGAAATGTTAATCACGACATCCCCAAAAACTATTCTTGAAATAGTTTGTAAAATAATTGTCATTTCCAAAATTATTGTCAAAAGTATCGTAGATCCAGACAGCAATTGCTGGAGGAACTCACAAGCATTAATGGGTTAAATGACAATTACCCCTATCTGCGGAGTTGAATTTCAATAAGCTATAAACTCCTAAAAGATTAATGAAGCACTGAGCAAAACTTTATTTGGGAACACATGCCGGTAATATTGGGTTAGCTTCCGATACTCCTTTTGTCTCGTCCGATGAAGTTAAGTAAGAGGTTGGTGGCAAATATCTCTACAGTACAGACATTCAATTCCTTCACCAGTCGACCGGACGCCTGCCAGTGCCTGGGTGTACAAACACCCCTGGATAACATGTCAAAAATAAGCCAAGCAATGGTCCGCGTATCATGCGAATTAAAGCTACGTTTAGTTGTGAGGTCATCCATGCATACATACCCAGGGAACTGGGTGGCAATCGTGCGTGTGGTTGTATATCATGCCAGGGCTGTACACGCATTTAGTGCAAGACTTAAATGTCGGCACTGAACCTGCTTTAGCCTTTTCCCCAAGAATGACACACTCCCCCTCTGAATAAAATCTGAACATTACACTTTCAGAAAGTGTCTAAACACATTGAATTGACTGTTTAAGGTAAATGGAAGGCTGGCTTTAACGGCGCTCTTTGTGACGTCATCAGTTTGCATAGCACAGGAAAGCCATGAACCACCGAAAACAAAATTCTGTCGACTTCGCACCAAATCGGGATTGGACACCCCTGTCGACTCTGAAAACGAGGTTCCTTCTTCAACACCCGCGGACCCACCGTAAGTCTCACCAAATTCTACATTCATGTATAGCGCATTCATGGTTTAACAGTTGTGGTATTGCAAAGCAATGCACAAATTAGCCACACCTCCTTCCGATTATTTTAGAAATCATTATATGGCGTTTTGATATATCACATAAACATGTTATATAAATGAGTTTGATATAAAACGCTGATAAAAGCTCACTAAATTCACGATTGTTATTATAGCAATTAAGTGTTTATTTCATTTCAAGCACAATTATATGATGTTGCAGGTGTGAACGGCGGAAAAATAAAGATTTTTTCCGCTGTTCCTATAGAAAGTGACAGAAAAAAATCCACTGTTTTCCCAAAACAGCCAGAAAAAAGTAAATTCTCTCGTTTTCCAGAAAGACTGCCGATTTTTTTTCTGCCATTCACACCTGCACCATCGTACACTCACTATTCACGTTTTATGTTTTTTTTAAATTTATGAACAGAAGAGAAGTGTTGGATGAATTCCTGAAATCGAATGAGGCGGGTTCGGTGTTTTGGAGAAATGCCAACGACAGTGCAAAAAATGGCATTACACTGGCAAAGAAAACCAGAGCTGGGTAAGTGTTCCAAGAAATGTGAGTGATGCAATTGGATATTGGCATTTCTTCCTAAATTTATGAATTTTGTCGAAAATGTTAGTTTCAAGTATAATTCGTCATAAATATTTCCAATGTGAAAATATCATTTTTTCTGTGATCACTGCTATATTCATAATGTCACATAAGGATAATTGCGAACAATTTTGAGGGTAAAACTTTGTAAACTCATAAACAATAATCGCAGCCCAGATTTAGAAAAAAAAACAATCAGGAGTTTGTTTCTGTCTTTCTGAAAATAGCGTATGTTTGTCTATTTAAGGGAGAATATATCCGCGTTGAACCTATGTAAATCTACCTTTAAACTCAAGAGCCATAGTTGGGTCCTTGCACGGTATTGGGATTATATCTGCAACTGCTGGAAATACCAACAGTGCTACTCACCCGTCAGTATTTGGCACAGAGAATGCAGGTAAAGAGAACTTGAAGTATATATATATATATATATATATATATATATATATATATATATATATATATATATATATATATATATATATATATATATATATATATATATATATATATAAATATATATATATATATACATATATATATATATATATGTATATATATATATATATATATATATATATATATATACATATATATATATATATATATATATATATATATATATATATATATATATATATATATATATATATATATGTATATATATATATATATATATATATATATATATATATATATATATATATATATATATATATATATGTGTGTGTGTGTGTGTTTAAATACTGAGTCTCATAATATGTCTCAGGGGTAAAACCTACTCACAAAACGGCATAGGTTTAACACTCCCACGTTATTTGTTCCACGTTATTTGTTCTCTGTTGTATTTGGACCCAATACTGTCATAAGATACATTGAAGGTCTTTAAATGTTTTGCTGTTTGAGTTGTTGATGGTATGCTAATGGAATAACGGAATTAAATGATGGATTAAGATGAATAATGAACAAATGAATTGTAAAGACCTCGAAACTTTTAGTATGGCCTCCAGGACATTGCTTTCAGTTTGGAGTAAACAGCATGTTGTTTACATATATCGTACATACGGCTGTATAATAATATGATTGTTTGCGCCGGACAATTGACTAATGTTTGTTATGAATCCAGTGTGCTGCATCAGTACTAATAACTAAAAGGAATGATATTGTCTCTGCACTATTACATTGTCTAGTAAAAATACTCGTCTTACTAGTAATGTTATAAGACCTACTTGAATAGAAGCTAAAACTACGCTACGTTTGCCAAATTTTCATTTTGACCACAGTGCAACTATACTATTCATTGTATCATCCTTTCAGTACCCTACCCCAGACATGTAGGGTTGTCAGTGGGTGTTGCAGACAGACCTACACTTGGGTGCACCTCCCGACTTTGGTACGGTACCCTTGTGGATGCAGATATTGCTATAAGATCACGTGGACGGATGTACGTGTCGCCACCTGTTGTGAATGTCTGGCTGACGTCACACAGACATTTAACTGTGTCAACTGCAAGAAATAGGTCAAGGACCGATATGATGGAATCAAACGCCTAATAGTTTCTACGACGTATCGAATCTTGTAATGAAGGAATATAGCATCAGAATATTTTCACATCTTCCCTGCAGTAAAGATTGTTTGATAACATGGTAATTTTTCGTTCACATATATGCCAGTCTACTAGGAACCTGCTTGTATACATTACGACACATTATATGTACAAGATTCTTATTGTATCTTAGATAAATAAAAACTTCATATAAGATTGTATGAATTTCTGATGATACAGAGTGAAGCAACAGGAAAAAATAAAATCATCTGTTTTACACAGAATTAAAAAAAGGCGATATCCATGGAATTTTAGATCTTCGAACACTCCTTAAAATAGCCTTTGTGTTGTGTTTATACAGGTAAGCAATGTTGTGAAAACGTCTATATTGAATCACGTTTTACCATTTTCCAAAGCTGATATATTTCTGAGATTAATCCAAAATCAAATTCTTTGAGATCCTGCTGTGGTGCAACGCATTACTCTCTGGGTTTACTTTACTCTAATATGGAGGAAGTGTCTAATGGATAAACCAATGGGATATTTAGAGGAATTGAAAACAGATGTATTCAATACAGTTATATGTTTATATCCATATAGAACATAGATAATATACATCATGTAATGTTATCACATATTTCAGTATCTTACTAATACGGATCACATAAAATATGTGATAACATTCGGTTGCGTTCCGAGTTTTACCAGTATACCTACCAAATAGGCTTGTTACTTGATATACAAAGGAGATCCATATACAGACAGACAAAAAGGTTCGAATCTTCGAAATTAAATTACCTAGGTCATGTTCCAATCAAGCAAACACGCTTGTTAAAAAAACTGACCCTTATCTGGAATGTTACGCAGGTATTTCAGTTAGGTTGAAAATAACACAATGGGAAATTAGTAATTAACCCATCCATGTTTAGAGCTCATAACTATAGACACTATCTCAAAGCTTTAGATTGGGATCCAATTTGTATTTTACCACATGATGCTAATCAAAACGTGCTTTACTTAAAAAGACATAAAAATCGCTCGACATTCCAAGGACGCTTCACGCATATCAAACTATGTTTATATATGAGTGCTATGAAGTTATATCATTAGGTTTAAAACCTTTACAATAGGTAATAAGTAATTAACTATTTCAATGCTGGGTGAGTCAATTTAGTTCAAGGATGCTAAGGTTGTTGGTGATGCAACAGGATTTTTACTAGTGGAATATAATAATATTGAACAATTAAGTAATCAATCATCAAATCTCATGGTAATAATATTGCAATCAATTTGTCATCTGCGGAGAAAATGGACATTTGGTTAGGCATTCGCACTGGTTATTCTGTACTAAGCTTGTTATATCAGTACAAAAGTAAATCTACAACTACCTATATATTTAACATCTATTACATAACTGATAGCATTATAAACTTTCATATAACTGAAGGAAATACCTGTATTATCATACATCACAGTCACGTTAATTATAAGGAATTTAGTCATTTTATGATATAATATGTGATGGCATTGATATGCCTTTTAAATTTTATCGGTGTAAACAAATTTCAGTTGCACATAAGGAATAAACCTCTAACTGGCAAGCAAATTAGATCTGTTCCTAGAAACAGAAAGTGGTTGCATAGCAAATACACTAAACTTAATGTAGACTCGTACCAAGTTCTAATCCGGTTGCAATTCTTCAAGGCAATTAAACAAATATATTAGATAAAAGATATGTGGAAATGCTTAATCCAAACATTTTTCACGACACTTTACCCGTCTTTTTTTAAACTAATGTTGATATCACCTTTTTATCTGCAGAATATAAGCAAACATTTTACTTATCAATAGGCTTCCTCATTGGTAATGCTACACTAAGCGTGCGTTAGAAAAAAAACGTCAATCCTTAAATATCAACATATAACATCTAACATTTACCATAATATGAAAGACTTAATACAATTGTAGGAGAAAATGCTCTGTTACTCTTCTGCAAACCATCAATGGGTGGTGTACGGTCTGTGATCCTGTATGTCGGCTATATAACAGTAACCTCTAATTGTGTGCTAATAATCATAAAAGACGCTACGTAATTTCAATCATTAATGTGGCTTATTGGTATAATTTGTAAATATAGGACCCTTTCGATGTGAGGACATATGTTATTGCCTACACCTTATTTTCAAATATGTTTTCTAATAAACAAACAACCTGTGACTTTATGGTACAAAATGCACTCAGGGTAACAAACCACACATCAAAATTGCTACATAACCTTGCAGCCAAGCAAAACTATATTTGTGGTCCTTTTCTCCATATTTGATTTCACCAGAACATATGGTTACTTCAGACATGCATCTTGAGTATCGGATATTAATGGATTTGCTTAGTTTGAGAATTCATAGTTATAGATTATATGTCGGAAGGAAATCCAATTTTTAAAATTTCTTTTTCAAGTTCTGATAATCAGAATTCGATATTTCCCCTTTTCAAAAGAGATCTAAAGGAAAAACTTATGAAATAAGTTTAAATCGACCAAACATTAGAAAAATGAGATACCTAACATAGGTGTTGATCCTTTATCCATATTTATAGATAAAAGCTTTGCTTAAAATGTTTATGCATGTTTTACTTCTATCTTCATATATTAGGCAGTATCTTCGGATTTATTAACTTAGACTATATGGTCAAATTAAGGCAGGATCATGGGAAAAACTAGGTCAAATGATATGCCCATAAGCGATCTTAAATGTATTATGTATTTACAGTAATATGTATAGTGCCACATGTCACACGAAACAGTCAGACAATGTAATAAATAGAGATATTATAACACATTATACACACTAAAGAGAAATACCTGTTTACATGTCAGTATCTAAAGCATGTACAATTCGACCAATCATCTACTAGCAACTCTTAGGGTGTTTACCAGGGCGTGTCCAGCTGCATGGTCAAGATGATATTCATGATCCACTAAGCTATCATTAGCACTGACGTCAAGGACGCACGGTCGTGCCTATGCCCAGACACCCAGGTGGCAGGTTGACTGGTGGTTGTTCATTTGGTGCGGAAATTGAATATCCCACTGTACCATTGAGACAAAACTCAAACTAAACAAATCCTTACCCTCTATACACATTAGAAGAAAATCAATCTACTTATAAATGTTCAAAGTTGTCATTTTTGGTCCTATATATGCCTTACTCTGATATTACAATGGACATTACAATATCCACACCGATATTGTGCGAATTGGTATGCCTTCATGGCTCATGAACATAATGTATGTGAGTAATCTGTACAGCTAAGGAATATTTCACCGTGCTTTTCAGAAATATCACGTTTCCTCTCTCTCTCTCAGACAGTTATAACAAATGAATATCCCATGCATTTCAGGAATGTCATGTATTCTCTGTATCTCAGAAGAAATGTTTCACAATTGAATATTTTCTACATCTGTAAAGTGTTCACGAATAAATAGCCCTTGTCTTTAGGCCCACTAGTATTTCACATATACAGTTTTCACAGGTTACTCATGTTTCATGTGAATATCTTACAAGTAAGTATTCCTTGCAACTTAGAAATGCTTCATTCATAGATACATCTGCATGTAAATATTGAAATTATTCACAAATACAGTAACTCTCTAAGAATCTTTCAAAAGTAAGCTTATCATGTCTTTTCCGAGTGGGGAATAAATTGAACACACTCAGTTTGTATCACAAATAGATAATCCATGCTTATGAGGAAAGATTCAGAAATAGCCATATTTCACAAATGCTTAATAATATTTCACAAATGAATTGTTGGTATATCGGAGTAATGTTTTCAAAGTTGATATTTCTTGCATCTGAGGATTGATCCAGAAATAAGCTTATTTCACAAATTCTTAGGAATAATTCACGAAAAATGTTGGCATATTGGAGTTATCTATCTAAAGTAAATACCCCATGCCTCTGAAGATATTCCACAAAAAAGATAGTCCTTGCATCTGGCAAATGTTTCACACATAGGAATTCTATACTTTAGAGCATTGTTTCTCACACATATATTTTATGCATCCATTGTATGCGTCACAAACAGATATTCTATGCATCTGTGGAATGTTCCACAAATATATATTCTGTGCATCTGTGGGTTGTTTCACAAATAGATATTCTAAGCATCTGTGGAATGTTTCACAAATATATATTCTGTGCATCTGTGGGTTGTTTCACAAATATATATTCTATGCATCTGTGGATTGTTTCACAAATATATATTCTATGCATCTGTGGGTTGTTTCACAAATATATATTCTATGCATCTGTGGATTGTTTCACAAATATATATTCTATGCATCTGTGGATAGTTTAACAAATAGATATCCTGTGCATCTGTGGATTGATTCACAAATAAATATCCTGTGCATCTGTGGATTTATTCATAAAAAAGATATTTTTGCATCTGTGGAGTGTTTCACAAATAGATATTCTGTGCATCTGGATTGATTCACAAATATATATTCTATGCATCTGTGGAATGTTTCACAAATATATATTCTGTGCATCTGTGGGTTGTTTCACAAATATATATTCTATGCATCTGTGGAATTGATAGTCCGTGTCTCTTGATGCATAGTTCACAACTACATGTCCTTTGTGTTTTGCGATGATGTTCGAAGCAAATCGTGTGTAAGTTGTCTCTGTTAGATTCCGCTCCTTTTCTCATGTTTAATGTTTAATTTGCCAAGTGATATGTATTATATCCAACAGCCATAATGGTTGAGTTTGTGTAGTAGTTGAAAAGATCACACTCATATGACTTATCGTTGAATGTAAATGCAGCACAAGAATCATGTCTAAAGCAGGTCCTTGCACAGGCCAATACAGAGTAAACCTCAGAGGACATACCACTTTTTCCCTCTGGCCTCATATTGGAACTATGTAGAAAGAAGCTGGATCCATCTAAAATGATAATATGAACTATTAAGTACATCATATGATACATTAAGAACAATGTCTAATGTACCATGCATTTATAATTTAATATGCTTACCTAATGATCAAAAGCGTATCAACTCATGAATATCCGTTTTCGTAAATGCATGCTTCAATAATACTTGTTTACTTTTAGATCAAAATAATGTCTCTTCTTCATGAATATTCCATTTTGATCGTGTAAGTTTGTAAGTTTACTTAGATGGTTTACTAAGAAGTAAGTAGCGAGGTAATCTATTTTCTCTGGGAACCAAGGAGTTTCAGCTGTCCAAAGGGTGGTTTTTATTAGTTTTTCACTTTGTGAAAATGGAATGAATGTGGGAATATACCTGACGATTTTGGTGATATCCAGCCCTTATTTGATATTATAAATATTTATCTGCTTAGTTCATGGTGCTGAAGATGGGAACGAAATCTGTATAGTTTTAGGCTAATGATAGATGATGATATACATGAAGCACAGACTCACCATCATGCAGCCCAGCGTAGACTTCTACCTCACACAAAGCGAAAGCTCCTAGATTTCTTAGGGCAACCATGACATATCTCGTAAGATAGTTTCCTCTATTGAAAGTCACTGAAAGTACATGGCTGTCTATTGTTCCATAGTGACGATGGCAAAGGTAAGGAGTGCTATTACTAGCAGTAGGAATATTTGCCTCATCTCCAAAAAGAATGTCAAAATCATGAAGGCGCTCACCTACAAAAAATGGATAAAATTATTCAATATGACATTGTTATATATTTATATCAGAGAGTGTACATGTAGCCCGACTACTTCGAACGAAACTCTCTAATTTAAGTAATATTTGACAAAATGACTCGATGGGGGATCGTTTGCGATTGCCTGGTTGTACAAAACCCATAGATGAATAAAAACATGTCAAAATAATAAGCCACACATCAATGACGCGCATAGCTTGCGAATCAAAGCTACGTTGATTTGTGAGGTTTCCCATGCATCCATGCCCAGGAAACCGGGTATCATTCGGGCATGTGGTTGTGTATTATGGCAGGGCTGCCCACGAGTTTAGTGCAGGAATTGAATGTTGGCACTGCACTTACCACAGCAGTCCTTCCTGTTGAATATGACAACTCTTCTCACGTTGACAAGTCGACCAAGGTCCACCATCCACCATTGAACATTTCGCTGTTTATTCGTGTGAGTGCAGGAATTCTTAAACCAATCGCCATTGGTATTTCCATCTACTGCATTAGTTGCTAATGATGTCTTGCTATATGTAGAACTTTGGAATGCTGGTTGTTTGAGTGCCAGGTTTGGGTTCCGCACATCTACAAGAAAAGCAAAATTGTGTGTGGTATCATTATATGCGTTAACCAGGTTTCAACAGAAATTTGAAATTATAAGGAATCTTCCAAGCCATTATTAAATTGTAATAACAAACGTTTGTTTATAAGGAAAATATCCATAATAAACGATCTTCATCTATATACCTCTCGAGGAAAAGTAATTGTTGAAGCCATGCAGTAGCTAAATCGGATGAATACTATGGTTTTTCGAAAACCATAGAATGGAAATTTAGTGCAGCAATTGCAACTGTTGCCAGTTGCCAGGATCTTTATGACTTTCTATCTACAACGGAAACTAACCTACCAATCCTGAAATACTCTAAACATGATAAAACGTGTAAAGATGTTGAGAACCTAACATCATACATAGTTCCTGAGCACAATACTGTTAGTAATGGAATTTTGGGCCTGGCTGTACGAAACCAATCACACACACACATATATATATGTATGTATATATATATATATATATATATATATATATATATATATATATATATATATATATATATATATATATATATATATATATATATATATATATATATATATATGTGTGTGTGTGTGTATAAGTATTACCATATTACTTATTAGTTAGATAAACCACTGACATAAAACACTTTAGAAACATCTTGTTCTACATTTATAACTTGATATTCATACATTAGTTTGAATGCTGAAAAGTGTCCTTAATTTTCGACATGCAGCATTCGTAACATTTACTTATATACGTCAGCATCAATTATAGCATATGTAGCTTTGCCAATACCTGTTCCATGCCCAACCCACGCAATTCAATTGATTTTCTGCGGCACATGCAATAAACTACCAGTACAAACTATTCTGCTATTTTCCAAACAAGCCCAGCAATACGAAGGGCGTGTCCATGATTTTATTTGCCATAGTATGTTTGAACGTTTTTGTCATTTCCAACACCCACTTTACAGGCTATATGTCTATCGATTAACCAAAGTAGAAATACATTATTCATATCAAAGGACACATAGTTTCACTTTCATCTGCTCCATGGTACGTGTATACGTGGATTCTGACCCTGAGGAGGCAGGCCCTAACCTTGTTGTTTCGTACATTTGGCAATTAAACGTTTGCAATACCCATGTTTGTGTAACAGATTTGCCAGATTGAAGGACTAAACACTATGCATATTTAGGTCACCCATCCATATGCATGGCTATGATCATGACACTGTATATTGAAATATTGTGTATTCACTTTTTGTGTGACAGCCTGATGCCGAAACCATGCGTAAATCCAACTACCTTCTCCATACTACACACTACTGTTTACATCTGCTGAATACAATGAACTACTGAAACGTGTTTATTGTTTTGCAATCACAACATCTAATGGTGCCATTTCTATATGCTGATATATTGTGTAAGTGTTATTTATTGGTATGGTGCTGGTCATTTATTGGTATTTATGTTGCTATTGCTAGATATCGTTAAGGTGAAATAGCAATGTAGTGTATTGATATTTAAATTTTTTCTCTATTTCCTCATTGCACGTACTTTGGGAAATAACTTTGAAAGTCAAATGAATAAAAGTTACACAAAATTGAAAAATGGCAGGTAGTTGAAAAAACATGCCCGGTTTTCGTTTATGTCGTATCAAATTAAAGGATATTTATCTCGGCGTAACCATGTTATATAAAGATAGCATTGATGAAGTTTCTCTCGTATTTAGAAAAAAATATAGAATTATTGTTTACGTAATGTAATTGACTCGAAATCTCAATTTACACTAGTGTTCAAAGTTTAGAAAAAATGAAAATACAAAGATACCTGAAGCGTTTTGAAATTGATACACACACTAATCAAGATTTTCCCTGACCGTCATGGAGCATTAGAATGTGCATTGAAAGTGCAACTCTTTTTATTGTTCAGCTAGTCTGACACTCTGACACAAATGCATATTTTGATTACAAAGCAGGAGGGAATCATTTGTAGGGAAGAATATTCATTTGCATCCCTAGATAAATTCAATTTCAATAATATATTGCTGAAGCTGTAGTGCTAAAACATGAAAGATGTTTTTACAGGCCAACTCTAAAAGTTGTATTTTTTGGCTAACATAAGGTGAAGCATACGTATTTCTTTTACGTTTAAAATAATCTTAAATCTACTCACCTCGACAAGAGATCATCCCCAACATGTAGAGACAACACAAACACGTTAATTTCCCCATATTTGAAATCAACAAAGTGTTAATTACTTTGTGGTTTGTAAGAATGAAATCGGCTCTGCTCGCTGTGAAACTCTGATAACGATGGGTGCTGCTTTCTTCTAAAGAGTGGCCCCTGTGTAGGCTTATCAGACTTTTATAGCGTCTGCCAATTGGTAATATCGAGCACTGGCAGGTAGGTAGCTAATAACTATTAGTATATCGTTTATTAACTTTTATTTCAAGGCACTTAAACACCCCGAACCTACGCAATTCCATTGAATATTTAACAACACACACAATAACATAACAATGTATTACCATACTTCTATTTCACAAGCCTTATTTGCCGTATCTTAAAAATGCAAAAAGCGTTTCATTGCTTCTATTTGCCTTCCTGTGTTGGATCGTTTCTGCCATCTGTCTATGTTGATTGAACAAATATTAGGGTAACCCTTTCAAGGTGCTTTACCTTCTACCTTCCTAAACCCTAGGACAACTGTATCAGGATACATGTATGTTTATATAGGAAATGGCAAGTTTGGACTTCTCTTTATTCTCAGAGACAATATTTCCTTTATTTTCTGACGCTCGAATCTTATCGAGTTATAAATCAAACCATTGCCCAATTTATTTACAAACTATTCATTAGCAGAGCCACAAGAAGGAGAGGAATATGAAAAATAACAAATGTCACCTCCGTGATACTAATTTAGAAAATAAAATTCAGGAGAAAATGACTTAAAGGTAAGGCTCTATGCGTGCACACCTTACGACCCTAACTTTCTTGTGGAGTGCCGCGAAAATGATATTGGACTAATGATGGACATAGATTTATGGTGATCTGTTTTACCAGACCAGTTTTGAGGAATTCCTATAGCACACTCAGCTAAACAAAAGAATGAAATAGTAGAAGAGAGAGAACTGTTAGAAGAAGTTGATGCCATTCCTGGTGATTTTATTTTAGATTATACACATGAGGTGTGTGAGATACAACTATCACAATTGAAAGCGAACCTGGAAAACCTAAGAGATCAAACTAAAAGGAGTTCTTATCAAATGTAATTGGAAAAGTGTATTAAATACATGGTATGTTTAAGTAATTAATCCAAACCTTTTCTTAAGACATATACCACTATTACGATGATAATAAATATCAAAATCAAATTTTCATATGCTGAATGTAAGCAGTCATTTCATTTAGGGATAGACTTTCGCACTGGTAAAGCTGCACTAAGATCGTAATTAGAAGAAAATCAACCCTCTGCTCTGCACATGTCTAAAATCGAACACATAAAACGGTTTAAAAATACTTTGTTACTTTCTTGTATCATATAGATATACACTATATATGGTGTCTGTATGTCACTTACATATCGGTAACTGCTATTTTATGTGTTAAACATCAGACGCTATATACTACCAATCAGTACTGTGGCATGTGGTGATAATTCATAGATATAGTGCTATTGTGAGGTGTAGACATACTCCTTAGCCAACACCATTTTTTCCTTATGAGCAGGAAAGCTGGGACGGTCATTTTCAAAATTCACTCAAAATGTGCATCCAATGATTTTCTCACATAAATATGCATTACATCTGAAACAAGTTTTACAAGTAGATATGCCATACTCATGAGCAATGTGTTATAACTATCTGTCATGTTCTTCTATTGATTTGTTATGAATTAAACCTTCTACTGTAAAATGTTTTTGAAATAAATCTCCGGAATGTATCAAAACGTAGTATGGCATGTGCTACCTCAACTATTAATTTGCCTCTCACTCAAGAATATTACTATGTTTAACAAATAAAGGGTTTTGTGTATGAAGAATATTTCACGAGTAAATATTCAATGCTTCTCAGAAAAATCTCATACTTGGACGGAATGTTCCATGCGTGAAAAGAATTTTCACGATTTGAATTCTCCAAGAATTTGTGCAGTACTCAAATTAACATATTCCTTGCATCTGGTTTCGAAAATGCATATTCTATGTGTGTATTGATTATCAATGAATATAAACCCCAAGCATTATAGATCTGTATAGCAAATAGTTATTCCATGATTGTCATGTATGTTTGGGCATATAACATTCTAGTGTTTCCTGCGAATGTTTCAAAAGATATATAGCCTTGTATCTCATATATGTTATTATTAAATGTTGGCCTGCTCTGACGGCCGTGTGGTCTAAGGCGCCGCCACTGACTGTACCACTGCCTGGGTTCGAATCCCAGCCTGGGCATGTGAGAAAGTTGCCAGTGACTTGGAGTTAGGCGGTGGTTTTCGCCGGGCACTCCGGTTTCCTCCACTACTTACAACTGGCTAGTCACGAATTAGCCACAATTGGCATAAATGTGACGAAAAACGAAATTCAAATTCAAATATTAAATGTTTTTTGCATCTGAGGTTTATGTCACTTAAAAGGATCATTGAACAAATGCTTCTTCTTTGTCTTTGTATGTCACAGACATACAATTATTCTCTACATCTCAGAAGGCTTCACAGATGGACATGTTGTGCATCCCAGAAATGTATCTCGAATAAATGGTCATGCATTAAAGAACTAGGTCAGATATAATATCGTTCCCATCTCACGATCATTTGTATATACGTCACAAGTAAGTATCTTGAGTAACTGTCGCAAATATGTATTCTTTGCATCTATGGAATGTTATACATAGAGATATCCTGTACATCTGAGCAATGTTTATCAAATCGATATCATGTGCATCTTAGCAATGTTTCACCATCGTATATTTCTTGCATCCTTGTTAAATTAGCTATTACTTCTCTTCAATGCATAAGGACGCATCGCATGGCCCTATATTTAGCGCCATCTATTATTTGTTTTTCAAATTGAATATGTTTATGGGTCATGCCAGGTACTCCAGTTTCCTCAACTACTTACAACTGGCTAGTCAGAAAATAGCCACAGTTGGCATAAATGTGACGAAAAACATAATTCCAAAATGTATGGGTCATGGCCCTACTTGTCGCCTGACCTAAAATGTCTTTGAAAGATCGCCCTGTTGCAACCAGTCGCCTGGTTCAGTCCCTTATAGGCCTTCTCAACTTTGTAGTAGGAGTGTCTCCACCTATATGTACATGTACTATACGGTTTACTCTAACCGTATACTTTATTGTGCAGAAGTTAATTCAAACTCTGACACCTGGTGCTTTTTATAAGTGATACAGAGTCCACAGGGATTCTGGCACCAATTCTTTGTTTTCTCTTTATACTTCATGGCCTGTGCGTAGACCTGCAGTTTGCAAATGCTCTGTCCTGGGCGTATATGGGCGCCAATACAGGCGAGTTCTGGAGCAGTCTGGCTAGCTGAGGAATACTAGTATACATTATAGAGTTAACGGACATATATTTTGAAGTGTGTGCAGATTAGATTGATAGTTGCTATTGTCATGAGGTACATTTAGATATACTTACAGTGTTGATCTTCGTTTTTGATTCCAGATTTAGTGACACCGTTGGACGTACTGTTGAAGAGATGTCGGAAGAGGCGTGCTATGCGACCGGGTTCCAGGACTAACTTGCAGACACAAATTTTTGGCTTTTTATCCTTTTATTCTTATCATAGATTGCCTAGGTTGTCGTTGGATGCATTGAATATATGTGATTACGCGGAGTACCCTCCAGGGTTTGTCTGTAGCTACCTGTCTGGTTTTAGAACTTTATATGCTTGGCTAGTTTTTGATACAGCAATTTTTGGAGATTTCAGATTGCAACAGATGTGGCGAGCATTGACCCTAACTGTTAGATACAGTACAGACATTTAATTCCTGTACCTGTCAACCGGACGTCTGATAGTGCCTAGTTGTACAAACACCCTTAGATGACATGTCAATAAATAAGCCAAACACACCAATGACACACTCAGCTTGCCAATCAATTGTGAGGTCATCCATGCATCTATACCCAGGAAACTGTGTGGCAATCGGGCATGTTGTCGTGTTTTATGCCCGGGCTGCTCATGCATTTAGTGCAGGAATAAAATATTGGCACTGTATAATCCAGTCAGAAAGTTTTGTCTCAATTACAGGTTGTACTGGGTCAAGCTACTCCTCTGGTCGTGAAGAGTGTATAATCTTGTTAAGATGATCCCTTTGCACTCAAAACGCATAACCCTCCATTCATCTAGAAGAGGTCCGTGTGCTACAGAATTCAATAATGGTTGCTCCATAGAAGATTTGCATTTTTTCGGGGGCTTGCATAGTGAGTTGAGTCGAATAATCAAGTAATTCCATGTTGTGCGTTGGAATAGATTTTCATTGGTACTGCCAAAACTTCATTGTTGTGTTTTATTCTCATTGCAATGTGAAGAATGATTCACACATCTAGGAAATGCAGGAAATGCATTGCACATATATACCCAATCCATCTAAGGTAACTTAAGATTTTTTGGTAGATTTTTCTCTAACACATATTCGTAAATCTGAGTAATGCTTCACATGTAGGAATGCCTTATAGAAGTCAGCGTGCCTGTGTTGCCACTGGCTACTGGGACAAACAACTCCTTCGTGTACTGTCACGCCTGCTGGTTGTATTGGAGAGAGCAGGCATTTCTCTAGCACCCCAAGTATTGTACACATCATACTGCTTTTCTCTGCCAAACATTTGATCATTTTCTCAATAATCATAATGAGAATTAACTGTTTATAACTTTGCTGCTCCAACTTCCTTAGAATTCCATCTCGATTTAACTCAGTACCAGTGGCAGCAGCAGCCTATCAAAGAGATATCAAAGTTGGCTTCCTCAAATCATTGGTTATAATGCCTCAATTAATTTTGAAATTGCTGTAGTTAAGACACTATCTGTGATAGGAAGTCAACCATCTCTCCACAGAAAATGAAGTTAACTTAGTCAAACTTTCGATTAAGTGTCTGGTAGGTGGATGACAGGAAATGATAAAACTCTTGAACATGTATGCTTCATATTAAAGCGTTACAAAATGTTTCTAAGGGACCACTAAATGTTAATTTTGAATTGCAAAATGAAATGAGGAGGTCAGATAACATTGATAGTGGGTTATGTTGAAAGAGCTCTGGAGAGGTAGGAATCAGCTGAAATAGAGCAGACGTTTAAAATTGAAGATGAAACGTCACACCCAATTTATTTTACTTCATTTGCACAGTTATGCTTGCTGAAGTACGTCTAGAGTTTTTTTTAACTTTCCACAAAATAACAGTTTTTAAATTGCATGAATTGAACTTGAACGGTGGAAAACAAGCTATTCTGTAATGCTTTACACTGCAGTAATAGGGCCCCAGCTGCTGTTTGTCCCAGTCTGCTGGGATAAGCTCTTATGTGACTATAGCCTATTCAGTGTATATTCGAGGAATGTTTCACAAGTATATATTCTATGCCTCTGAAAATACTTCACAGACAGATATTCGATACATATGAGGCATGATTTACAAATATATATTCTTTGCATATCAGAGAAATGTTTCAACAATATATATATATATATATACATATATATATATATATATATATATATATATATATATATATATATATATATATATATATATATATATATATATATATATATATATATATATATATATATTTGCAATTTAGGATATTTTGTAAATGAATAGTCCATGCTGTTAAGGATTCTTTTCCTCCACACATATTCCGTTAGTTTATAAAAAAAGGGTTCCAAGGGAGGTTTCACAACTGAATATTTCTCTTAAAGAATGTTTCTTAAATAAATGTTTTGCACAGGTTTGTCTGTCTGGGGAATGTTTCCCAAGTAGATATTTATTTTGTTGTGTAATGCAAATGAAACTATATAAAGGTTTTCCTACTTGGTGGGAGATAGATCTTGTTGATTCCCCTCTGTTACGTGTACTTAGCGACTAAATCCCATGGTGACCCACATATGTATTCCATCCAACGGCCGTGATGTTTGTGTCTGATTGAATGTTGAAAAGGCAACACTCATTTGATCCATCATTGTATGCAAATACAACGCAGGATTCATGTTGGAGGCAGGTCCTTGCACAGCCAAAAACAGAGTTGACTTGATGAGACTGAAAGTGTTTTCCTCCTGGCATCATATTGAAACCGACACGATAGAAGCTGTTTCCAACTAAAATGAAAAATGATAATATATCAAGTATACATATGACATTTTATATACATATATTTATGTCTATGTATATATGCGTGAATGCATGTATGTATGTATGTATATATCTTTGTATGTATGTATGTATGTATGTATGTATGTATGTATGTATGTATATATCTTTGTATGTATGTATGTATGTATGTATGTATGTATGTATGTATGTATGTATGTATGTTAGTGTGCACGTGTATGTATGTATGTATTTATGTATGTTCGTATGTATGTTTGTTTGTGTGTATGTACATATATGTATGTATGTATGTATGATTGTATTGTATTTTCGTTGTTATCTATGTTTATTGACTGCGCCTATAAAGCACAAAATTATACATAGCACAGCATTTTCATAATAACACATGGAACTATAATTTATGAAGTATAAAAGAACTTCAAAGAAAAAAAACACTTAACAAAAGAACACAAAAAGTACGAAGACAACTTGGTTCCCTTGCTATATAAATCACATAACATCCCTATGTATCCATGAATTTATATATAAATGCAATTTAAGAAATATAAATGAAGATTTACATGGAGATGGCAGGTTGTTATAAGTTATATTACAAATGGTGGCTCATAAGTTAGAAACACTACAACTATTTGAGAATTTCTTTTATGCAATGTCTAAAGAAAATGTGAACCACTTTTCTTGCGAAGCCGGCATATGAACCATTGCTGTCATGTACATACCACTGATCTTCCTAGGTAGATCACTGATCTTCACTGATCTTCCTGCGTAGACTTCTACCTCACAAAGGGTGAGAAAATCTGGATCTCGCGGCCATAGTTTTACCATAACGTACCTAGAAAGGTAGTCTTCACCCTTAGCGCATGTCACTGAGAGTTGTGTGGCTGCTAGTTTACAATTGTGACGATGGCAAACACGGTGAGTGGGATCACTGGTACCGGTGGTAATACTTGCCTCATTATGCAAGAGAATGTCGAAATCGCGAAGACGGTGGCTACAATCAATACAAAAAACATATGTCATATCTACGTACACACACACACAAACACATACATACACACACATATATATATATATATATATATATATATATATATATATATATATATATATATATATATATATATATATATATATATATATATATATATATATATATATATATATATATATATATATATATATGTATATATATATAAATCTATCTCTCTCTCTCTCTCTCTCTCTCTCTCTCTCTCTCTCTCTCTATATATATATATATATATATATATATATATATATATATATATATATACATATATATATATATATATATATATATATATATATATATATATATATATATATATATATATATATATATATATATATATATATATATATATATATATATTCAATTACCAGTCGTATAATTCTCTCAACGACCATATAGAACACATTTGAACAGAATCTCTTGTAGGTGATGCACATGTCTCACTGATACCTGGCTTTTACGGCAACACCTTTTTCCATGTCTCAAGTCTTACAGAGGTAAGTCTAAGTGTCCTAGTTTTATAGTGCAGTTCCTATTCACAGTTTGTGTTTAAATATCATGTGTTATAAACCTGTCTATTGTAAAAACCTAATACTTTCATTTAGTTGTCATAGGCTACCCAGATAAACAAAACTTGCTGTGCTCTCCACCTATGAGTCTGGTTGTGTTAACAGCCATGAAGTTACAGTACACATTGATCAGGTATATTGCGATTGGATTATAGTGATGAGTATCTAAAAAGGGTAGCAAATCATAATATAGTAATGCCACTATTAGTGTTTTGTCATTATCAAAAATATGACTCTGTTATAATAAGCATTGTGAAAATATTGGAGGAAGAATATGAATATTATTATCGTCATCTTCACCACCATCATACAATCAAATCACACTTTCTAACGCAACACTGCCGTTTCTTAAGGAAAAATATCTCAATTACAAAGAGGGGAAATCAAGCAGCGATTGGTAAACCTTCGAAATAATATGAAGTGATCTACTTACCCAAGTGATGCCTGTTCGTTATGACAACTCTTTCGACGTTGACCAGTTGACCCAGATCCACCATCCACCAGGGGGATTTCTCGTACCCTGTGTGAGTGCAAGACCCCTGTGGGAAGCGGTATTTAGTATTTCCATCTACTGCATGAGTTGCCACCCCACCATGCAGTGTAGAACTTTGGAATGCTGGGCGATTAAGTGCCAGGTTTGGTAATGGCACACCTTTTTTAAAGGAAAAGGGAGAGAATGTGTTACTATAAATATATATATATATATATATATATATATATATATATATATATATATATATATATATATATATATATATATATATATATATATATATATATATATGTATATATATATATATATATGTATATATATATATATATATATATATATATATGTATATATATATATATATATATATATATATATATATATATATATATATATATATATATATATATATATGTATATATATATGTATATATATATATATATATATATATATATATATATATATATATATATATATATATATATATATATATACATATATATATATATATATACATATATATATATATATATATATATATATATAATATACATACATACATAGTACATCTATCTAAAGCAGAAATGCTTGTTTCTCAGTACACTCTCAATATCTCGCCAACACATTTCTTGTAGTACAACTGTTGATTATAAAGCTATTGTTTAAGTTATCATTTATTCAGACCAAACTTTCTAGAGTATAAGCATGACAGTGTAACAATATTGTGACGTCTGTAGTCGTACTGTTTGGTTTCAGAAAGTGAAAGTTCATGTTCGAGTCATTATGGTTTTCTTGTTGTTATATTAATGTTCCGGAAAGCTGTTCTTGCAAAAAGGACAATTCATTTGTCTTCAAAGGTAAATGGTGCTTTTCTGGAAAAGAAGGGCAGTTAAAATATTTACCTTGTCAAGATATGACTTTGGTCTTGGATTTAGAATTTTGTTTATTACTGTTTTGTATTGAAATTAAATCATTTATGTTGGAGGAAACCGAAGAATTTGAGAAAAAACACCTAACCCTAAGCTACCAGAATGTTTCAAACATGCTCTAAACCTGACGAAAAGGGGAAAGGACAAGCTGATGATAGCGACAACACTTTAGAACATTTGACATTTGGTGGGGACCCATTGAACTATGAATTTCTCACTCCATCCTTACTTATTAGCAAGATTAGAATAAACTGCAACCTTTCTTCTAATCATTTCGATTATAGCTAAAATTCTTTGCACTTTGTATTCTTTGAATACTTCATTCATTGTATTTTGGATGTTTAAATAAAATGTGTTTACCAAATAAACCATCTTTAACGCTTTGCAAAATAATCAACACACTTGGTTTTAAATCTCTTATACTGACAATTTATGATTCAATGAAGAGATGAATCATTTTTGTAACGCATTCTATTGGAAAAGATCAAACACTAGTATGCTGATTCAACTGTTGCATTTGAAAACACGAAAGAATTTTGATCCACCACATAGGTCTGCATCTTGTGCTTATATAATACTTATGTAAGGATGAAATTTAGAAAAAATAAACTCACCTCTACAAAAGGAGATGCCGACCATGTACAGCCAACACAGACAAGTTAACTTTCCCATCTTTGACATCAACGGAGTGCAATGTGCAGTTCACAAGGACTTAATTGCCTCTGTTCCTTGTACACAATGAAGCTATCTGCTTTTCTCTCAAGTGTCGGCACTGTTTATGCGCAATGTAGCTTTTGAAGCTTCTCTAATTGCATATACCTAACTATATAATGTTTGCTAAGCCTTTTAGTTGGTTATCATATCGTATGTCGTTTTGTAGCGATTCCCCTTGCTTTCTCCAACACACGACAATCAATTGATTGTTTTGCCTCACACACAATGAAATATCAAGTTACCACTTTACTGCTCTTTGGAACGCTCCATTTTGCCACAAAGCTTTTAACAATGAAATGTATATCTTCTTACTTTCTCTCGCCATGTTGTGTTTGAGAGCTTTTCGTATTTTCTAAGTCAACCATTAGAAGCATGTGTCTGTCGATTAACTGAACACTAAGGTAATGCAAAATGAATAGCAATGTACTTACACATATCCTTTATTGCCCCAGGATATGTGTATCATGATACCTGTGCCATCACTTTCTCTCCATTAAAAGGTTAATTAATGTAAACACTAATCATGTTTATCCCTACAGCATAATTCTGATAAATTCTCATAAAATCAAGTATCGTATTTATCATACTGCTTGTCATCCACTCTTATCTCTAACGTAATGATAAAACACTTTACCCACACTTGTATCAAGCTTGCTGAATTAGGATATTTTCTCATACATCAAATATTATACCTATAGAAGTTTTAAATCATTCTATTGATAAATGATGTGGAAAGTAATGAAAGGATGAATCCAAAAAGTTCCCGGCCACCAGAGATCTAGGCGTTTGATTATCGTTCAGTCCAGAATTTAAAGATTTTAAGATTTGAAGTCAATATAAATACAATAAAAACGTAGGCACTTTTGATCAAAAGTGGAAGTCATTCATAGACATCCTCTGATAAGATAACAAAGCCCAGAATAGTTGGTATATCTTACAATTATATACTTTCTTTTACTCTATTTTCAGAGATTGATTTTAGAGGATTAATTCAGAATTAAGTACTGTTCACATAAGATGTCGGTTTATCGGAGTAATATTTCTAAAGTAGATTTTGCATGCCTCTGAAAATGTCCCACAAAAAAGATATTCCTTGCATCTGGCAAATGTTTCACATATAGGAATTCTATACTTCAGAGCGTTGTTTCTCAAACAGATATTCTATGCATCTGTGGGATGTTTCACAAATAGATATTCTGAGCATCTGTGGTATTTTATTTTCCCCATGAAGAATATTTTAGTAAGAAAATAGCCATGCTTCTCAGGATTATTTCACGAATAGAATCATGTTTTATCTAGAGAAATGTTTCACAAAGAGGAATTGCATGCATTTCAATGATGTTTCACAACTGCACTATTGTGTACATATGAAAATGTTTCAACAATTAAAAGTCCCTGTCTCTGGATGATTAGTTCACAACTTCATGTCCTTTCTGTTTTGAGATGATGTGCAAAGAAAATGTTGTGCTGGTTGTCTCTGATTCATCTTGCTCCTTATCTCATGCTTAATGTTTAATTTACAAAATTATATGTCTCATATCCAACGGCCATAATGGTAGAGTTTGTGTAGTAGTTGAAAAGGCCACACTCATATGACTTGTCGTTGAATGTAAATGCAACACAGGGTTCATGTCGAAAGCAGGTCCTTGCACAGGCCAATACAGAGTACACTTTACGGGTCATGACACTTTTCCCCTTTGGTCTCATATTGGAACCATATAGAAAGAAGCTGGATCCATCTAAAATGATAATGTGAAACATAAGATACGCCATATAGTACATTTAGAGCAGGTTCCAATGTATGATACCTTTATAATCGAACTTACTGCATAACTCATAAACATCCCTTTTTTAAATACATACCACGGTAAAACATGTACATGAATGTGTTTACTTGACGAATCAAAGGAATGTTTACAATGCAATAAATGGTGAAGTAATGTATTTCCTTGGGCACTAACGAGATCCAGCCAGCTTTCGAAATCGTGATTTTATTAGTTTTTTTACTTTGTGAAAATGGAGTGAATGGTGGAATATATTACTATATTAAAGGAGACATACAAGATGATTTTAGCGATATCCTGACCTTATTTAATATCATGAAGATATACGTGCACAGATGGGAATAAAATATGTATAGCAGTTATAAGCTAATGACATATGATAATATACATGAAGCACAGACTCACCATTATGCGGCCCAGCATAGACTTCTACCTCACAAAGACTCAAAGCTGCTAGATTTCTTAGGGTAACCATGACATATCTCGTAAGATAGTTTCCTCTATTGCAAGACACAGAAAGTGCATGGCTGTCTATTGTTCCATAATGACGATGGCAAAGATAAGGAGTGCTATTACTAGCAATAGGAATATTTGCCTCATCTCCAAAAAAAATGTCAAAATCACGAAAACGGTCACCTACAAAAATGCATAAAGATGAATCCAATATAATGGTACGTCAAGCTTCAGATACCTCATTATTAATTGAAAACCTAGACGCAAGTGATGAGAGTTCAGTTTCCAATTTCAAATCATTCATGCACAGATGAAATATAAAGGGATTTCATTTTAAAATCTTTTCAAATATTTTCTTCGTGTTTAAACACTGGATAAGAATATGCAAAAAGGAGGCTTTGAATATGAACTTCAAATGTCAACTTAAAATGTCACAATTAATGTCAGTTTTTTGTATATTTGGCCAGTCACCTGCAAGGCCTTAATAAACCGCCACTGGACCATCAGGTCAGGCAGTGCATGCTTTTGGGATTTCCAATGAAATTCTTGTTAGTCATGTTGGTAATCATATTAAGGGGTTGAAAAAGATCATGACCTTTGAAAATGTGATGTTAAAAACACCTTTAAGGTAACCTAGAAATATCATCTACTATCTTTCATCTGCAAGTCCCGGTAAATGCACCATTTTGAAGATTCCGATTCAAATTGTAAAGTCCTCCAAAAGAGGTTGCCATGGCAGCCAAGGTATTTTTCACATGTAACCCTATGCTAAATCCACTCTAAACAGAATAAAATATATGTTTTCCAAAATTTTCGTGGATTTGCTTTTTTTCGTGGCAACAGCCCTGAACAATTTATGTTTTGCCCTATGACTATAATGTCTGTTTTATGGTTTACTTTGCAAATTTCGGCGTTCAATCCTACTATTGAAATGAGGGAATACATTTTTAAAGAAAAGTAGCCTTGTAGGCAGGATATTCATAATCAGCACTATGAATATGAACTTTTTGTAGAAATGAAACGTGTCTAGTGCTGCAAATTAGTATAGCTATTATAGGTAATTTATTCGGCTGGAATAAGAATGACATCCTGTTACCATTACAATTAGAATGACCTGGCCATGTTCATGTGTATAATAATGAATAAAATTATCAATTGCCTCACCATTTTAGGAAACATACTTCGGTGATGAAGTTGGAAATCAACAAAAAGGTCTTTGGATTTTTCTTTATAAATATTGTTACATACTTACTACAGCAGTCAATCCTGTTAAATATGACAACTCTTTTCACTCTGAAAAGTCGACCAAGGTCCACCATCCACCATTGAATATTCTGATTATGTTTCGTGTGAGTGCAGGAAGAGTGACGGTAAATTCCATCAGTATTTCCATCTACTGCATTCGTTGCTAATGCTTTCATCTCAAATCTCGAACTTTGGAATGCTGGGTGATTGATTGCCAAGTTTGGGTACCGTACATCACCTGCAACAAAAATGATGTGTCTTATCATTGAACGTGTTAACCATCCATATATATATATATATATATATATATATATATATATATATATATATATATATATATATATATATATATATATATATATATATATATATATATATATATATATATATATATATATATATATATATATATATATATATATATATACATATATATAAAAACAAATGTTATTTGGAAAGTATTCATTATAAACCATCTTCATCTGCCTACCCCACGAGACAATACGTGGTGAATCCAGTAGCTAAATTCAATTAATATCATGGCTCTCTGAAAACCATATATCAAGAACGAAATGCAATGGCAACCATCTGTTGCCCGGATCTTTACATTACAGCCAATGTACAATCGGAACTAACCTACCAATCTGGAAGTACTCTGAATACAATAACACGTGTAGAGATGCTGATAACCAAATACGCTACATCTTAATCGTTTTGCAAGATAAACAACCCACCTGGTTTTAAATCTCACAAACTCGTAATGTATGATTCAATGAAAAGATGAATCATGTTATTGTAACGAATGTTATCATCTGCATTGAAATGGAAATCATCAGATATGCTGATTCAATTGTTGGTTTTGAAAACACGAAGGCATTTTCATTCACCACATAGGTCTGAACCTTTTGCTTTCATTAGACTAATATAAGATATAATCAAAAAAAGAACCCCACTTCTACAAAGAACCACTCCAAGCGTGCAAAGAGAAAACACATGAGTCCTGTTAACTGCCCCATTATTTATTCGCAATCTACTTTTAGTGAGCTAGTCTGTTATATGTAAGGAAAAGCTATCATGCACTGGCTGAGATTATCCAAAAATATGTGTTCTGCTTTTGTGCATTCCCAGTTTCCATGCTATCCTTCCTGTTTATAGTGTTTATTATTGATCCCTAGTTTCCCTATCATGAGAAGAACACCATTAGATATTGATCGATCTGTACAGTATACATAAAGTAGTATGTACATTTGTTTATACACAGAGCCTTTAAATGAATTTATATTTCGAAATCACCCAAACAATTACTCACCTTTACAAAAGGAGATCCCGACCATGTAAAACAAACACAGACATGTTAACTTCCCCATCTTCAAAATCAACGGACTGCTAAGTACCCTGCGGAGTATAAGGATGGAATCACCTCCGTCCCTTGTAAACACTGATTATGAAGCCATCTGCTTTTCTCTAGGGAGTGGCCACTGTTTATGCGCCTTGTAGCTTTAAAGCATCTCTCGTTACGAATACCTAACAGTAGAATGTTTGCTAAGCTTTTAACCCCCGTCATTCAATCACATGTTTTGCCTCACACACAATAAAATATCAAGTTACTACATTACTGCTACTTGGAGAATCTCATTTTGCCAAAAAGCTCTAGACAATGAGAAGGATATCTTCTTACTTTTACTCGCCATTTTGTGTTTAAAAGCTTCTCGTATTTTCTAAAGCCACCATTAAAAGTATGTGTCTGTCCATTGAACAAAGACTAGGAAAATGCAAAAAGTAATAGCAATGTAATTTTGTATTTCCGTTATGGTCTGGGATATGTATATCATGATACTTGTGTTACTACTTTCTCTCCATTAAAAAGTTAAGTAAGGTATACACTAATAATGTTTATCTCTACAGTGACGACATTTAATTCCTACACTAAATGTGTGGGCAACCCGAGCATAATACACGACCGCACGTCCGATTGCAACCCAGTTTTTTGGTCTTGGATGTATGAATGACCTCACAACAGAACGTAGTTTTGATTCGCAAGCTACGTGTGCCATTGATGTGTGTGGCTTATTCTTTACATATTATCAATGGGTATTTGAACAACCAGACACTGGCAGACATCCGGTCGACTGGTGCAGCAATTAAATGTCTGTACTGTACAGCATTATTCCGATAAATTCTCCTAAATCAAGTATCGGATATATCACACGGCTTGATATCTAATCTTATCTCTGACGTAAAGATTAAACACTTTACCCTAACCTGTATCAAGCTGGCTGAATAAGGATCTTTTCTGATACATCAAACATTATGGCTATAGAAGTTTTAAATCAATATATTGATAAATGATGTTGAAAGTAATGATATGTGAAGTTGATAAAGTTCAAGGCCCTCACAGAGCTTTGCGTTTCGTAATCTTTTGAGGTCAGAGTTCTACTGTGTCAGCTAATAGAATTTCCTAGGTACTTTATGTGGAAACGATTGTTAAATTGTGGAATGATCAATGGTGTATCTTCGTGATACACATGACAATGGAGAATCTGTGCTGACCCTGTGTGTGACCATGTGTTAGGCCAAATACTATACCTATCATACGTGTTTTGTGCATGGGCTGCATGCACTGAAGTACTTCACCATAGTGTCTGTGTCACAATTACATTATTTGATATGGTGTCCTCCTGCAGGCAGACATTACTACCCTATTCACTGACACGGTAATATTATACAAATATGGCACTTGGGTGAGTGCAATATCAATTTTTATTCCACTCTCAAAAATGATATTGCACTCTGAAAAATGATATTGCACTAGGCGCTTGCGCCGAGTCCAATATCATTTTTCAGAGTGCAATAAACATTGATATTGCACGAAACCAAAGTATAATATCTGTTTTATTATATGCCTACTGCTCATTCAAATTAAATAACCTACTAATATAAAGAATTATGAAAATGTAAATACTATTGATATATTTTTCCATTTCCAGGTTTTACAACGAACCATTGGGTTATTGTAAATTTCTAAGCTGAAATATATGTTTGTGTTAATTCAGAAGTATAACAATCAAAATACTATAAATACATAAAAAAGTCACATGCAGTAGTTTCAGAAATTTTGTTTCAGAGATTAAATTATCTAATTTGAAAATGTGTTTTGTCTTCAATATAGATAATATAGTTTGTATTTTTGCAAGGGTCCATTCCTTATCAGGATTTTACAAGAAGCCCAAACTCTTCTGAGTTCCTTGCCTCAATTTACTTATGTTGGGTTCCTTTTCAAAAGTTCAAGTTGAGAATTGAGCACATGAACCTGTTGGAAAGTGTTGGAAAGTGATATTGCACCCAAATATCAATTTCGTAAGGTGGTCATGTGACCATGATCTGACCAATCACAGCAGAGAATGAGCAGTAGGCATATTATAATGTCATTTATTGCTACGAAAGCTACAGATATCTATTGAGATGGTGCTATTTTCATCAATTGACACGTTACAATTGCTGTTAATTGATACGTTGCAATTACTATTTATTGATACGGTACTATCGTTCTCCACTAGTACAGTGCTATCATTATACATTGATATGGCGCAAACTGTATTTATTGCTACAGTAATATTGTTTTTATTGGTACACATTCCTCTTTATTGATAGCGGGCATTCGTTACATATTGATATTTCTAATTATCTTTGTTTCCTGAGTGCGCGAACTTTGAAAACTAACTTAACCCATTAATGCTCATAGCGGCCAAAAAGAAGCCTGGCAATTTTGATGAAATCCTGCAAGCAACAGCATAGTTATAAAGATATTTAATGGAGAAATGTTAAGCAGAACATTACCAAAACTCTCTTTCAAATAGTTTGTAAAATTATTTTCAATTCTAAAGATATTGTCAAAAGTATCATAGGTCCACACAACACTTTCTGGAGGAACTCTTAATCATTAATGAGTTAAAAGACAAATAAATAAAGTTACACGGTCATAGGGAAATAACATGTAGTTAAGAATAGTTGACACTTTAAAAACTTTATTAAGGTCCTTATCTACACGTAGTAAATGTCACAAAGCTTTATCATAACATCCAAGTATTCATACAGACATCTTTCATGTACCCCTCGAATATTATTACAAATAAATATTTCATCCCTATCAGGTACGTTTGTTAACACATTTCTTGTGCTTCTGTGGAATGTTCCTCATATTGATATGTCGATGTGACTCATGAATATTACGAAAATTAATATATTCTGTTCATATGATAAATACATGAGATAGTGAGTGCAGTGCATTGCATTGTTAATCCTAATTTTAACTTTTTGCACAAACATCCCATGCCAAATTGTGATTGGGTTCATTGGCCAAGACCCAGTACCAGATTGTTCATGTTTGACGTTCTGTGTAGCTGAGAAATGTTTCATGAATATGTATTCTGTAGAGCTGAGAAATGTTTCATGAATATATATTCTGTACAGCTGAGGAAGCATTCCCTTAATGATGTTCCGTGTGTCTGAAGAATTTTTCACATTAATAAACATTATGTCCAGATGATGAACTTGTAAGAATATATTCTTTTACATATAATGATGCTTTTTAAATGAATATACCATGCTGGTAAGGTATGTTATGCTTAATAATACTCTTTCACTCTCAGAATCATCTCAAAGATTTATTTTTAAATGATTTCCGTGGACTAAAATAAATACTCTTTTTGTTGTGCCCTGTCATTCAAAGCAAACTTTGTGTGAGGAATATGTCTGCACATTGGTGGGATGAAGCCGTTGTAGTGGAAATGTTTACACAAAGACAAATATAATTGTATTTGAAACTGTTCTGTTCATCTCTTCTGTTTCCAAGATGACTAGTCAACATCCTTTCACGACACACCTTGCAGTGGCTGCCACCTAAGGTCTCACTTTACAATATCCTAGGCTGATACCGCTCATTAACTCGTGTAAGTTGTCTAATTTCCAAAGTAGTATGTGTAAGTATCCCATCCAGTGGACGTTATGGGTGTGTTTGGACAGGAATTGAAAAGGTCACACTCAGTTGATTCATCATTGAATGCAAATGCAACACAGGATTCATGTAGAAGGCAGGTCCATCCACAGACAAAAACGGACAAAACCCGAGCAGACTTGAAACTGTTCCCTTCTGGCTTCATATTGGAACCGACACGATAGAAGCTGTTTTCGACTGAAATGAAAAATGACAATATAGCATGTATAACACATATACATACATACATATTTATATGTGTATGTATGTGTGTATTCATTGTATGCATGTAAATGTTTGCACGTAAGCATATAATTTATGTTTGCAACTAAAGTAAGAAATGATAATATATCAAGTAAAATACACACGCACACACACATACATACATACATACGTACATATACATGTGTGTTCAATGTTTGCATGTGCATATGTTTGTATGTCTGGCTAAGTATGTTTGCATGGATTCATGCAGGTTAGCATGTGTCATATTTGATGAAGATTTACTGGACGATGTCAAGTTAAAATAAAATATATACCGCAATAAACATCCTGTAGATGGCAATGACATTACTCGTTAGTTAACATTGGATTTTGGACCATTTTAAACTATTTTAGAAATGGCACCATTAAAGGTTCATCTTATTCTGCAATGTTTGAAAGATATTAATATCTAAAAAAATGTATACGACATTGTCTTGCAAAACTAGTATTTAAAATGAGTTGTGTACTTACCACTTTTTGGCCCAGGATAAACCTCTACCTCACAAAGGGTAAGGACTCCTGCATCTGACGAACGTAGGATTATCATGACGTACCTAGAAAGGTAATCTTCACCATGGGTACATGTCACTGAGAGCTGTGTGGCTGCTAGTGTACCATTATGATGGTGACAAACACGGTGAGCATGATCATTGGAACCAGTATTAGGAATGATTGGTTTATCATGTAGGATGATATCAAAATCACGAAGACGATCGCCTGCAAAAATACACAGAATATATATGGCATTACATACGGATATATTCAGATTAATAACTCAAAAGTTCTTTTCTATGCAAGACCTTAATAGAATGGTAAAGTAAATGACCAAAAACATTGATTTGTAGTATATGTCAATATAATAGTATACTGTAAAATCTATACCTTACAACTTCTAAAATAATTTTGAATCTTTGCCAATAATTTTCACGTATCATAAGCACACAGAAAGATCAATATGATAATACAAAGAGCTAAGTTAGTGCAGTTGCCTTACTCCATATATTTTGAGGAAGAGAGGTGATCAGGTTTGCCCTTTTCCTGGAGTTAATAATGGGTTAATGAAAAAGTAATCTCTTCTTAAACAAAAGTGACAGATAATTTCGAATGGACTATTATGAGAAATGTTATTTTCAGAAACATATGTCTATTGTTATTAGTAGAAGGTCAGTACGTATGTTGGAAGAGGATTATGAATTCTGTCATCGTCATCTTCACAACTATCGTCTGGTAATCTTCATCATCATCCATGTATTTTGCAATATGTATCAGTTATGAAGATGAAAATCAGTCATGGACTGGTAAATCGTCGTGAGAAATTAAGTGAATTTTTTCTCACCAACGATGTTTCTGTTCGTAATGATAACTCTCTTGACGTTGACCAGTTGACCTAAATCCACCATCCACCAGGGGGATTTCTGTAACCCTGTGTGAGTGCAGGATTTCTCTCGATAGCTGTTTGCAGTATTTCCATCTACTGCACGAGTTGCCACCCCTCCTCTGGATGTTAAACTTTGGAATGCTGGGCGACTGAGTGCCAGGTTTGGGGACCTTACATCTTTAAAAAATGTAAAGTAATCGCCTTATAGCGGAGATTTTAACTGCAACCATTTAAATCAAGACTTTTTAAAAACCTTTTCTTCTACTGCATGAGTTTCTACCATAACATACATTAATCAAACATGGTAATGCTACGTAACCAAGTGCCAGCTTGGAAAACTGTACATTACAGACATTCTATTCCTTCCCCAGTCGACCGGACGTCTGCAAGTGCAAGGTAGGGATACCGTACACATACTTTGAGGACACCCTTGCTCATTAACCTCCAACATTACCATTTTGTGACACTCTTCATATATGCTCTTCAGAGTGTCCTCTTTTTACGAATCATTAAAAAGGATGACCCTGTGCCAAGCTTGAAGTTTTTAAGTTGCACCATATTTAGGATATATATGGTACGGGATTGTTTATATATGTTATATTTCAACCTACCATTGTAATATAGTTGTATATAAGGCTTTGACAATTTTTGAGCAACATATAAGCCTTTAGGCCTGACCCTATGATATATTTATGTCAGATTAAGTAAAACATGGCACATGATTTAAGAGGGTTCAGGATAAGGAAGAGAGGGTACAACAGTGGGGTACAAGACTAGAGGACAGGTTCAAAGACAAGTTGTGTATTAAAATGCCTCTGCATACCTAGGTGCGCCGCAAATAAGCCAATGCTGCTGTAAAATCTTATAGAGAGGGTATCACCATATCTATCAATCTTTTTAAAATGTGCTCCAGTTAATGTTGATCTATTCTATTTCTAGATAATTATGATGAAATTTCAATGCGTTCGTTATTTTTGTGGTAAAACTTTACTTGCGTGACCATTACAGTGCGGGTGGCACAGACATACATCAGTCTCCCTAACCTTTACAAACATTGCTAAAATCATCTAAGGATGAACCAGTAAAACTACAGAACAGATATTTTTTCACAAACGATATTGCATACTACACATAGGATCTCAATAATTTCTAGCTAAGGGAAATTAATCTTTAGGGAGTTTTTCGAAAATTTCAGATTTCCCTGCCTAATGGTCAACCCAGTGTTAATGCTCCATCACATTCTACCACACAGCTAGCTGTCTTGTTCAATGTCATGACTATATTTAAAGATCAAACTGGCATTGCCTTGTTATATTGCCATTAGTAAAGCTACATGGCTGACCTTCTATCTCCTAGATTAGGGTCCGTTTGATGATGAGTTTGTCGTAGACAACTAATATACACCTAAATTCAATGAGGACATTATCTAAATTCCGCTGTTTGAATTGAAAAACAAAACATTATTGATTCGACACATAGGTCTGCACAGTCTGTCATACAGTGGATTAAGCATGGTATTACGTTTTATATAATAATAAAAGAATGTACTCACCCCTACAAAAGATCACTCCAAACATGCAAAGACAAAACAAACCTGTTAACTTTCCCATTTTAAAAGTATACTGAAATGTGTTAGCTTTTAGAAATACACTCTGCTCCTTATTAGTAACTTTGTAGGTACCGTCTGTTTTTATCTTACAGAATGGGCCCAACTCTTGCTTATTCTGGGTTTAATACTAAGAGTGTTTATGGATTCCAATAGTTATAGTCTCTCTAGGACAAGCAATACCTTTAGATTTTATAATAACTCTTGATAATGCTTGAAGCCTTTGTAAATATTACGTACAAGTGGTTAAACACAAAAGTCTAATAGGTATTTACTCAAACCAAACATTTTGATAGTTTTGGTGCAACCCCACAATTAAGCAAGATATACGATCATCAAGCAATTAAACAACACCTGTACCAATGCATATGCATTTTGTTGTGTCTGCCCCTAAGTCTTGTATCAGTTACTAATATCGCCATGGCTACAATATATGTATCATAATAATAATTACAAGAAAATGCACCCTGATCATTGATCAATGGGAGCTGACCTTGGTAGTGTTTAATCTAGTATATATTCAAAATCTGTCTTTTCATATGATAGGATTAATTATAGAAAATCTATTTGTAAAATGTTTACTGGTACTAGTTATGATTTCGCAGAAAATACGTGGGCTATTCAGTACACTCACAGCATCTGTGCCTACTAAAATGTTTACCACTTAAAACATACATTTTGTAAACTGAAGGAGAATTATTTTAACCCTTACTATGAACATGGATAAGGATAGTCCAAAGCATATGTATTCTGTGAGAGCTTTTACAATGGAAATGTCCTCTTTTCATTTAATGTTTTTTAGTCGAATTTTCGCAAGTTCCTCAGCAGAAACCACCGCCTAACCCGCAGTCAATGGGAATCTTCTCACATGCCCCTGCCAGGATTAGAACCCAAGCAGTGGTGAGAGAAGGCTAGCACTCAGTGGCCGCACCTGAGACCACAAGGACATCAGAGAAGGCCATGTTTTACCATGAGAAATACATGGCGGGAATAAAAGGCAGGTTTGGCAGATTTGAAAAGAAATTGTCACTACACAAAGACATGATAAGAAATGAAGTCCACAATTTGTTTCAGTATATTTATTTCCTATATCAACCATGATATATTCAGTTACATACAATCTTCTACTGTTTCATAATTGTATACTGTTTCATACAGTACCTTTCCTATATCCTACATGTTATATAGTTAAGATTTACATTAGCTCAATGCTAATTGGCTGTATCATTATTTATGCGGTCTTAGCTGACCCATGGAAAATGAATAAGAATGATAAAAAAGGATCGCATATGTCACACGGGTATAGAAGTTGCAAATCAATTGATTGATACAGCATGTGTAAAGTAATAAAAGGTGATATTACAGAAGTGCAAGACCATGACTGAGCTGTACGTGGAGCAATCTTATAGATACACGATGAGAGCAAAATGGCTGGTAATTTGAAATATATGTCACAATTTAGGTTTGTGAATCAAAAAGCCTCATTCAGATTAACACACTAATATCTAACTCAAAATATCTAGAAGCATATTGATGAATTTATATATATATATATATATATATATATATATATATATATATATATATATATATATATATATATATATATATATATATATATATATATATATATATATATATATATATATAAATATATATATTTATATATACATATATATATATATATATATATATATATATATATATATATATATATATATATATATATATATATATATATATATATATATATATATATATATATATATATATATATGTGTGTGTATGTATCTATGCAAGCATGCTTGTGTATGTGTGTGTTACCTAGATACGTATTGAACTATATACTTATTCATCTAATGCTAAGGTATTCACAAATACATCTTTTATGTACCTCCTGATGATATAACACACTAATATCTAACTCAAAATATCTAGAAGCATATTGATGAATTATATATATATATATATATATATATATATATATATATATATATATATATATATATATATATATATATATATATATATATATATATATATATATATATATATATATATATATATATATATATATATAAATATATATATTTATATATACATATATATATATATATATATATATATATATATATATATAAATATATATATATATATATATATATATATATATATATATATATATATATATATATATATATATATATATATATATATGTGTGTGTGTATGTATCTATGCAAGCATGCTTGTGTATGTGTGTGTTACCTAGATACGTATTGAACTATATACTTATTCATCTAATGCTAAGGTATTCACAAATACATCTTTTATGTACCTCCTGATGATATTACACATTATTGCTAAACACGAAACAAACGAAGAGGCAAGTTGACACCTTTAAACGTTATTAAAGTCCTTATCTACAAGTAATAAATAACACGATGCCTCGTCATAACATCTAAGTATTCACAAATCATCTTTCATGTACCACCTGATTATATTACAAATAAGTAGTTTATACCTATTAGGCATGTTTAATAAAAAAATTCAAATTTATCAAATTTATCAAGTCTAACAAATTAGTGCTTCTGGTGAATGTTCCACAAATTGATATGCGTTTGTGACTCATGCAGATTACGAACATTCATAACATTAATATTATATCCTTATTATGTCTTAGCCAGGATTTACAAACTGGGTGCCTAAAATTGGCAGTTGTAATATTTTTGGGCGTCCATATTTATAAGGGGGATCACAATATACTCCTATTCCAACCATAGACATGTATAAATTCATCAAAATAAGACATGGTATCATTAAACAATGTCATGGGAATGACATTGGAGATGAATAAATTCAATTATAAGCTTGAGATTGAGATCTTTAGAAATTCCACACAGAAATATTTCGGTGTCCTGAGGGGTCCAAAAAGGCACCCAGACGCCTTTTAAACCTTTGTTAGTCCAAATTGTATTTCTCTAGCAAACGTCTTATGCCAAATTGTAATAGGATTCATTGGCCAAGATCTTATACCAGTTTGTTCATGTTTGGCCATCCTATAAAAGTTTGGTTCATCATAGTCCTGTTGCCTATCAAAATGAACATTGAATCAAGCACAACATTCTGACAGTCCACTGTGCTTATTTTCGAGCTATGTAGGGAGTCATTAAGATTGGAGAGCAAGGGGCTTCTTTAAATGAATTGATAATCTCGCACACATATATGCGTCCATGGTTTGTTCTCAATTTTATGTTATCACAAACGCACATATGCGTGTGTGGCATTAGAAGGGTAAAACAAATAAGTGATTACTAATATGCATCCAATGTATTTCATTAATGTTGCCTAAATAAGTATTTATGTTTTTCACAAATATTTCACAAATCAATATTTTGTGCATCTTAGAAAGGCTTCAAAAACAAATACGTGTCGTGAGGTTCTATGCATATACATGTTTCGACGTTTGCTATGCCTCTTGTGATGAAACTTTCACAAGTATCTCATGCAGATTCTCTGCGCACCTGATAAATATTTTCCATGGTTCATCTAAGGAACGCATCCCAAATATTCCAAACTGTTCATCACTTCCAAGATGTTCATGATCAGTCCACATCATTTGACTGCACAACCTGTGGTTGCTCCCAGCTAAAGCGTCACTTAACAATGTCCTAGGCTGATACCACTCCTTTCCTATTAGATGTCTAATGTCCAAAATAGTATGTGTAAGTATCCCATCCGGTGGACGTTATGGGTGTGTCTGGGTAGGAATTGAAAAGGTCACACTCCTTTGATTCATCATTGAATGCAAATGCAACACAGGATTCATGTAGAAGGCAGGTCCTCGCACAGGCAAAAACGGAGCCTCCCTGAACAGACGTAAAGATGTTTCCCTCTGGCTTCTTATTGGAACCGACACGATAGAAGCTGTTTTCAACTGGAATAAAAAATGACAATATATCATCAAACACACATACACATAGATACATATCTAGGTGTGTGTGTGTGTTTATTGTATGCTTATTTGTATTGTGTGTTTGTTGCATATTGTCTATGTATGTATGCATGGATTTATGCAGGTAGGCCCGTTTTTGTAATATATTAATGAAAGTTTACTAGTAAATGGCAGGTTGAAATAAGATGTATCACACAAAAGACATCCTGTAGATGGTATTGACACTACTGATTAGTTAACATTGGGTTTTTAATTTGCAATGTTTGAAAAGTATTTATGTCCAAAAGAAATTAAATATGAACATGTCAGGTTGAAATATCATATTTTACACAAAAGACACCCTTTGGATGGAAATGCCGCTACCACTTAACAATGGGGTTTAGAACATTCTAACTTAATTTTAGAACGGGCGCGATTCAACGTTCCTTTTTATTTGTTATGTTTGAAAAAATACTATAATGTCTAAAAGATGTACACAACATTGCCCTCGCAAAACTAGATTATGAAATGACCCTGTCGTGTATTTACCACTTTTTGGCCCAGGATAAACCTCTACCTCACAAAGGGTTAGAATTCCTCCATTTGGCGGACGTAGGATTATCATGAGGTACCTCGAAAGGTAGTCTTCACCATGAGTGCATGTCACTGAGAGTTGTGTGGCTGCTAGTGTACCATTGTGACGGTGACAAACACGGTGAGTGCGGTCACTGGAACCAGTACTAGGAACGATTGGCTTATCATGCAGGAGAATATCAAAATCACGAAGACGTTGGGCTACAACAAATACACAGAATGGTTATGGCATTACGTACGAATCGATTCAGATTAATAATTCAACATTTCCTTTTGATGGAGGACCTTCATAGAATGGAAAAGTAAATGAGCATAATTTCGAATCGTAGTTTACGTCAATATAATACTTTGCAGCAATGTTCATATAAGCACAAAGAATCCATAGGACAAATACAGACAGCTCAGTCCTATCGCCCTATCCCATTTATGTTGAGCACGAGAGGTGATCAAGTTTGCTCTATTTCTGGGGTTAGTATTGGGCTAATGAAAACGTAATCCCTTCTTAAACAAAAACATACGACAGATAATTTCGAATGGATTGTTGTGAGTAGTGTTATTTTCCGAGACATGTCTCCACTGTAATTAACTGTATGTCAGTGAGTACGTTGAAAGAAGACTATGAATTATGTCATTGTCATCTTCACAACTAAAGCTAAGTCATCTTCATCATCATCAGCTCCAGAATGTGAAACAACGTGAAAACATCACCATTATTTCGTAGTATGTATCACTTATGAAGTTAGAAATCAGTCATGGATTTCTTCATAAGAAATTAAGTGAAATGTTCTTACCTTCATTATTTCTGTTCGTAATGATAACTCTGTTGACATTGACCAATCTACCTAAGTCCACCATCCACCAGGGTGATATCTGGAAAAATGTGTGAGTGCAGGACCACATCGAAAACCGATTATCGGTATTTCCATCTACTGCACGAGCAGCCACCGCTCCTCCCTTTGTTGAACTTTGAAATGCTGTGCGATTGAGTGCCAGGTTTGGATACCTTACATCTCCTTTAAGAAAACGAATAAATCCATGCCTTATGAATAGTGGAGATAAGCTTTTAACTGCATAAGTTAAAAAAACTAATCAATTTCCTCTACTACATAAGTTACTACCATAACCCATATTCATCTAACCTTGGAATGCTACATGATCAAGTGTAAGGCTAGTACTGTACAGTATAGACATTCTGTTCCTGCTCCCGTCAAACAGGCGTGACGTGAGGTTGGGAAACGGTAAGCATAATTAAGGACATGCTTACTCATTAACTTCTAACGTAACAATTTTTGTCACATTTTTCATGCAGGCTCTTCTGAGTGTGTTCTTTTGAAATATCAATCAAGAAGGAGGAACCCGTGCTAAGATTTGAGTAAAGTTGCGCCACATTTAAGGTAAAGGTTCGTTTAGATTTTGCACCTTTCAACCTACCACTGAAATATTATTGTACCAATATTTGAAGCATAAGCTTTTAAGTGTGACCCACTTTGCTAAATGTCAGGTTAAGTAGGACTGGGTTCAAGCTTAGAGGGCAAGATATGTATCCAAATGCCTCTGCTTTACCCAGGGGCGCCTCAAACAAACAAATGCTTTTAGAAAGGGCGTCACCATATCTATCACGATTGTTTAATGTACTCCAGTTAATGAAGATTCATTCTATGAAATTTCAATGTGTGTGTTAATTTTTTTGAAAAACTTTACTTGAGGTTTGGTCATGTTGTAATAGTAACATAAATCCAGTAAGGCATATAGCACTTACATGTGTGAATATGTTTCACAGTGTATAGTGTGTCACTTATCATGCATGTCCATTACAGTGCGTGTGGCACAAATATGCGCTGGTCTCCCTAACATTTACAAACATAGCTAAATCATTCAAGGAGGAACTATTAAAACTACAGAACATTTTTTTTCACAAACGATACTGCTTACTTAACACATGATCTCAATAATTTCTAGCTAAGGGAAATTGACTTTGAGTGTTTCTCTTTTAAATTCAGTCCCCTGGCTACTGGGCACCATAGCTTTAGAGCTCCCTTACGTTCTACCAAACAATCTTTCGTAAAAGATTGACCATATTTAAAGAACAAACTACTAATGTATTGTTAAATTCTCATTAGTACACCCGGGGGGGGGGGGGGGGGGGCACTCAGGTACAGAGGGGGGCCGCACCTTAGTTACGTATTTCGCAGAAGAAGGGGTCTTTTTTTAAGACCTCCGCATGTCCGCGATTTTGTAAAAGAAGGGTACTTTTTTGTACCAAGGTACGAAGTATGGGGGTCAAAATCCACTTACAATCCACGAAATATACGCGGCTCTGACGCCGAGTGACTCCCGAAGTGACTGGGCTTACGAGTCTTCTGCCGCAACTTGCTGCCGCTAAACACGCAGAGGATTATACAATCTTAAGTTAAAATACGTGTTCCCGTTCATCCAATGTCAGTGTTTTGATAAAAGAAGGGGTGTTTATTTAGTGGAAAAAATCAGCGTTTTATTAAAATAAGGGTGCTTTTTTGGCCAGAAATCAGTGCTTTAGGGGCATTTTTTAATTTTGATAACGAACGTATTCGCCCCCCTAAATACCCAAGTGCCCCCCCCGGGTTAGTACAGCTACATGGCTGACCTCCTGTCTCCTAGAGTAGGTTCTGTGTGATAATGAGGTTGCCTCGGTCATTTAATATACATTTATATTCAATGAGGACATTACTTGAAATTCCACTGTTGGCGTTGGAAAAACAAAAACATTTTGTATTCAACATGTGGGTGTGCACTTCCGTCATACATATAATTAGGCATGGTATTACGTTTTATATGATGAAAAAAGAATGTACTCACCTCTACAAAAGATCACTCCGCTCATGTAAAGACAGAACAAACCTGTTAACTTTCCCATTTAAAAAGTATACTGAGTGTTACCTATTAGAAGCAAAACCTGCTCCTTATTAGGTACTTTGTAGGTACTGTCTAAGTTTATCTTAATGACTGGGCGCTACTCTTGCGCGTTCCTGGTTAAATACTATGAGGGTTTTTATCATTATCAAGTGTTATTAGCCACACTAGTGCAAGCAATACCTTTAGCGTTCATTATATCCATTGATTGTACCTGAAGTCTGTGTAAATATTACATACAAGTGGTTAAACATAAAAGCCTAATCGGTATTTACTCAAACCATACCTTGTAGATAGTTTTCCTGCAGCCGCAACATTAAGTAGGTAAAGTAATTAAATAACACCTGTCAAATTGCTTTTACATATTGTTGTGTCTGTCTCTATGTTGGAACAATTTCTTATATCACCATGGCTATGTACCATAATAACAATTAGATGAACATGCATCTTCATTGACCAACGGGAAGCTGCTTTTGGTAGTGTTTACTCTACTTTATATGCATAATCTGTCTTTCCATATGATAGCATTCATTATGGAGAATGTATTTGAAAAATGTTTACTGGTACTTGCTTTCTACCGAAATTCCCATTAAGCAAATACCTGTTGCTTTGCTAATGCTTAGAACTTAAATCACAAATTATGCAGACTAAAGTGAAATTGTCTTTAACCAAGAAACATGAATAAATAGATACTGAGGTATATGTAATATAGAAGAGCAATTAAGGGGTGTATTTTGAAATAGGATATTTGATATCGTTTTTATAATGGAAATTTTCTCTTTCCATTTAATGACTGATTTAGTCGAATTTTGGAAAAGTTCTCCGCAGAAGGTTAAAAGGACTAGGTTGTATCTGAGAAGCTGATGAAATCAGAGGAAAAGGATTTTTTCCGAAGGAATACACATCTTTCCACAAAACACCCTAGTGAGGAACCGCCACAAAAAGAATACCAAAGGAAATGGAGTTAAACCCCGATGCAAACTTTGATTTTATTGAAAACCAATGATGAAGGATTAGAACATGTTTTCTTGTTCTGTTAAGTGCTAAGGGATGGCCTAGACATTCACAATAGATCTGATTACTACGAAAAGGGTGTAGGCTTTAACATATTTAAAAATCTCAAAATGACCCTATATTCAAAGGTTAACCCCATATTAGCGTCCTTAAGTCATAGTATCATTTAACAATTACTTCTTCGTTGTCTTTGTATAAACTCGATTTTGGTGGAAACTTTTACCTAAGGAAATACGTCAAAATGGATACCATGTTGACCTACTTTGTTAAGTAAGATTTCTACCAAAATTGTGTGCTGTAAGGTACTATCTTGCAGGAAATCCAAATTTTCCAACAAGTTGCCCTAGCCTAGTATATATAGCAGACATGCATGGTATTTACAAATCAAAGAACTCTTTATTGATCACGAAAACTTTATTTGAGGTAAGACACTGTAAAATAGAAACTGTGGTCCTACAAAGGTTAGCTGAAGCAGCTAAGTTAACGAAAACTTATAATTGAAACGCCAAGACCTCAGGGATTAGATAACCATTGTTAGAAAGGGGACACGAATGCTAAACTAGGATATGTCTTATTTTGAGTGTGTCACCAGCATCACAGCCTTAAGATTTTTTCCTCTATACATGCCTATGGAAAGTTCAAAGGAAAGTTTCATTAGTGAACAATTGTCGATGTTTCAGAAATAAATGTTTTGTTTCACAAGTATATATTACTTATGTTGTGTAATGCAAATGCAATTTCATAGAGATTTTCCTGTTTTGTTGGAAGTACATCTGGTTGATTCCCTTCTGTTACGTGTACTTAAGGTCTAAATTTCAAAGTGAAACAGATATGTATCCCATCCAATGGCCGTGATGTTTGTGTCTGTATGAATGTTGAAAAGGCAACACTCATTTGATCCATCATTGTATGCAAATACAATGCAGGATTCATGTTGGAGGCAGGTCCTTGCGCAGCCAAAAACAGAGTTGACATGATGAGACTGAAAGTGTTTTCCTCCTGGCATCATGTTGGAACCATCACGATAGAAGCGGTTTCCAACTAAAATGAAAAATGATAATATATCAAGTATGAATATGACATGTTATGCACATGGATGTATCTCTATCTATGTATGCATGAATGCATGTATGTATGCTAGTATGTATGTATGTATGTTAGTATGTATGTATGTATGTATGTATGTATGTATGTATGTATGTATGTATGTATGTATGTATGTATGTATGTATGTATGTAAGCATGTATGAATAAATGAATGTATGTCTATGTATCTTTCTATCAATCTATGTATTTATCTATGTTCGGTGTGTGTGTATGTATGTATGTATGTATGTATGTATGTATGTATGTATGTATGTATGTATGTATGTATGAATGAATGTATGTATGTATGTATGTATGTATGTATGTATGTATGCATGTATGTATGTATGCAGGTACACATGTATTCATATATAAATCCATTAAACATATAAATTAAGATTTACATGAATATGGCACGTTAAACTTAGGTTAATTACAGATGGCGTTACTTGACTCTAACGTTAGAAGCTGTACATTTATTTAAGAATTTCCTATATGCAATGGCTAAAGAAGATGTAAACCATTTTTCTTGTGAATCTGGCATATGAACCATTGCTGTCATGTACTTACCACTGAATTTCCCAGGATAGACTTCTACCTCACAAAGGGTAAGGGCATCTCGATCGCGCGGCCATAGTTTTACCATGACATACCTAGATAGGTAGTCCTCACCATGAGTGCATGTCACTGAGAGTTGTGTGGCTGCTAGACCACCATAATGACGATGGCAAAGACGGTGAGTGCGATCACTGGAACGAGTAGTATTACTTGCCTCATCATGTAAGAGAATGTCGAAATCGCGAAGACGGTAGGCTACAATTAATACAGGCAACAAATATCACGAGTATGTAGGAGTATATATATATATATATATATATATATATATATATATATATATATATATATATATATATATATATATATATATATATATATATATATATATATATATATATATATATATATATAGGTATAGTAGGGTATTCGACAAGCTGACAGTGACATCTAAAACTTAAAGATTATTTAATAAATACCCCACAGTTAGAAATCCATTTAACTGTATCACCCGGTGATAACTATACTTTAACCGCATAAGTCACTAGCACATTGGGTGTATCTGAATCTTAAATCTTTGGCGGTGGTGTCCAATGTTAGCAAAGTGATGTTTCTCCCCATGACCATCATGAAAAGATTGTAGGCCATCTAACAGAGATTGTACTGTTAAAATGTCTTGCTTACCTTATACGATTAAGATTACCTGGAGTTGAGAAAGGGTTAATAAAGAAGGCTTCATCTTCCTACTCCATTTAATTCTCGGTTTACATATGATCTGACAAATAAAAATACCTTAATGATAAAACGATAAAACTGTATTTTGAGAGATATTTGACTGAACGTTGTTGTTCCTATTTAGTGTGATAATTCGTCTTGATACATCTATTGCATATTGATCAAATAAATGAGTTATATAGAATGTTTTCGGACCATTTGGTGTGCATTAGAGACGTAAGTGGGTTAGAAATAAGTGATTAACTTACCCAATCTTACTCTATTTGTTATAACAACCTTTTCGACGTTGACCAGTTGACCGAGATCCACCATCCACCACGGGGATTTCTCCGATTTTGTGTGAGTGCAAGACTGCTGCGAATAGAAAATTGCAGTATTTCCATCTACTGCACGAGTTGCCACCCCATTATGCGATGTAGAACTTTGCAATGCTGGACGATTGAGTGCCAGGTTTGGGTAGCGTACACCTTTTAAAAAAGGGAGAGAGTATATATATATATATATATATATATATATATATATATATATATATATATATATATATATATATATATATATATATATATATATATATATATATATATATATATATATATATATATATATATATATATATATATATATATTTTACATAGCTTTTGGAGCTTTCGAAAGGTGGGGGAATTTCTTTGTTTTCTTTTTATCTTGTCGCGATATGACTTACGATATGGATTTAGAATTTTGTTTACAGTATATCTTTCTTTCATACTGAAATTAGATTATGACCAATTATTTATGTTCGTGGAAAGCATCACATAACCCTAAGCTACCACATGTCTCAGCCTGGTACAATAGAAAGCAGTTAGTGACAAGATATTAGCTATAGAATATTTGACTTTTGGTCCAGGCCCATTGAAATAAGAGTTTTGCAATTGCATTATTACTAATCAGCAAGATTGGTATAAACTGCAAATCTTCTATACGTAATTGTTTCAATCAAAGCCTTAAAGCTTATCATTAATAACATTTAGTAGCTAGAATATTTATTCATTTTTTGTAACATAGGTTATCAACTGTATTCAATTGGAAAAGATTCGGTATGCTGATTCAACTGTTGGTTTCGAAAACACCGAGCATGTTGATTCACCACATAGGTTTGCAACTTTTTGTTCACATTAGACTAATGTAAGGATACAATTTTAAAGACACAACTACCTCTACAAAGAACTACCCAAATTAATGAAATAGAAAACAAACCTGTTAAATTCCCCATTATTCATTTTCAATTTACTTTAGGTTAAATACTATGATATTTGTAATGAAAAAATCTATCATAAAGTTTTTGAATATAAACCCTAAACATTCTGCCTGTTAATGCAATTATTCCTGTTTATAGTATTTATCATTGCTCACTAGTTCCCTTACCATGGGAGCAGCACCTAAAGCTATTGATCTATACGTGTGCGTTATGTGCATTTGTTTGTACACAGGGCCTTTAAACGGCCCAATACTTTGAAATCATTTGAAAAATAACTCACCCCTACAAAAGGAGATCCCGACCACGTAAAGCCAACACAGACATGTTAACTTTCCCATCTTTGAAATCAACGAACTCTCTGCAGTTCATAAGGGTGAAATCACCTCTGTTCTTCTTAGACACTGATTATGAAGCCATCTGCTTTTCTCTAGGGAGTGGGCACTGTTTATGTGCATTGTAGCTTAAAAGCATCTCTCATTACAAATACCTAACTATCGAAAGTTTGCTAGGCTTTTAGTTAATTATTACATCGTATGTAATTTTATGGCGATTCCCTTTGTCTTCTCCAACCCCCGTCATTCATTTCGTTATTTTACCTCAAACACAATGAAATATCAAGTTACCACGTTACCGCTATTTGGAAAATCTCACTTTGCCAAAAAGCCTTTTACAATGCCAAAGATATATTTTTACTTTTATTCGTAATTTTGTGTTTGAGAGCTTCTCGTATTTTCGAAATCCACCATTAAAAGTATGTGTATGTCGATTGACCAAACACCGGGGTAATGCAAAATCAATAGCAATGCATTTAAACAGTTGCTTTATTGGCCCGGAATACGTGTATCATGATGCTTGTGACATTACTTTCTCTCTATCTCCATGAAAAAGTTCAGTAATGCAACAACATACACCCCACAGGGGGCAGACCCTCTCGGCTAGCTTAATGGTGTGCAATAGGAGCTAAGCTGGTGTGGCACCCTGTTCGCCATATAAAATAAAGGGGATATGCGGATCCGTTTGTGGATATATATATATATATATATATATATATATATATATATATATATATATATATATATATATATATATATATATATATATATATATATATATTTATCTAAATATATATATATATATATATATATATATATATATATATATATATATATATATATATATATATATATACAGTATATATATATATATATATATATATATATATATATATATATATATATATATATATATATATATATATATATATATATATATATATATATATATATATATATATATATATATATATATAAATATATATATATGTTTTTAGCCATTTTCATTACAATACTCGTCTGGGAACCCATTGCCTTGAATACCTGAAATTGCTTTGTATGTTGAATCATCGATAACCTTGATTGCAAATTAATCATCGGAAATCTATTAAGTGGCTCACGTCGGATTTGTGCGGCAAGCATGAATTGGTTAAAGCTTGGAACTTCAAACTCTGAAACTGTACATGTTATGGATTATGTTAATTTATGTAGCGTGCATCATGAAATTCTGGAATAAACTTAATAGAAAGTTGTAAATAAAAGTTGCCAAATATGTTCACGTAGGCATGGAGGAGTTCACATCTCTTCCAGATGTTGTTAGTGAAAACAATGATACTGCTGATGTTAGTTTAGTTACGTATCGATCAGAGTGAATATCTGTAAATTTGTGTCAGTAGGATAACACAAGTCAAAGGCAACTGCTAAGCCATGATATCGAATGCGAATACTAACTACATTACTCTCTAACCGCCTTCTGCGGTATGTAGAGGAAATGAAATAATATCATTGAAACAAATGTAACTATCAACAAAGTTGTCAGAATTACAAAAATATACAGTTAAGATGTTTCATCATGTTATACACGAAAAAGCAAATTTTGTCTTTCTTGCCACTAATCACTTTGTTCCAGTAATTACGTACTCTAATTGTGGCTGTAACCTACAGAGGGAGTCGCCCAAGTTCACCATAAATAAAGAAACCATTGCAATATTTATTCATGCTTGTTGTAGCGCAGTGCCACGTTTCGGGGCTTGTATGAACTAAGTATAAACTAGGCTAGATATTGACCTTCTTCGTCTTCTTCTTTTGATATAGTCCTGCTCTATAGGAGCTCTATTATTACATGCCATATACATTAATCAATTACATTTCAATAACAGTAACTACTACTAATTCGCGACTGCTCACAGGCAGGCGCCATCTGGTGGTAGACTGCTACACATATATCTATCAATAACAACTACATATCAATTACACTGAACCAGTCTAGAGAAAGAGTCCTAGATTTAGCTCCGATCGAAGGTGAGCTGTGAGAGTGACTGGCATCTTTTTTGCTCTTAATTTATGACTTTTATCAAAACATTAACACACTGTACAAAGCTAGCTGAGCTGGGCACATTACAAGAGAAGTGGGCCCCGCAAAGCTGACCTCTTCACATGTAGCCTGTGCATACATACACTGTGCAGTGTCCTGACACATATACAGTATGCATGTATAGTCCAATGATGAATATAATCATTTATTTAGTGTTCCTCTTAAGTTAGTGGAACATTCCTAAATTCAGTACCTGTTATGCCAAATGGTTGAGGGTTAAGGGAACTTGATTTCTTTTATTATAATACAGCACCACGTAGCACTATATGTGAAAATGTGATTAACACAATTGTTTCATGTGAGTTGGGGGAGGGGGGGGGAGAGATACTCTTCCATAGCCACAGGTCTAAAATACATGCCTGTACGTGTAGACCCCTTGGATTAACAACATCAAGGTTTGAGGTGCCTGATTTACAAAACTAAAATTATGTCTGAATCACAAATTATTAGTGCTTTTTTATTGTAATTCTGATTTATTGCAGTTCCATTGCTGGATTCAAGCTCGAATGGAATCCCTCCATTTATTTTGATAGCAATAACAATAAGCAAAAGACTCTGCAAGCCTGGTAGGGTAAGTAGCACTGAAATCTACTAGCTGCTCTCCTACATGTACTTGCCCTACAAGAAAACTTATTTGATATGTTGAAATTTCAATTGGTTTTATACTATAATGTAAATTAATAGCAAATTAACTTGCATTTTTAGATAACATAGAGGGTCTCATAATAATGATTACTTGGGTTTTGATGGTAAATTTAAGGCTACACAGGTAGGGAATAAAAAAGCCCTTGAGGCCCCTTTTCACACATTACTATTAAAGTTCAGACTAGTATAAGGGCTACCACTTATGTTGGACACTGAATCACCATTGATATAATTCAATGCATTGTTTATATGAATGACCTTCATATGTTGTTAAACTTAAAGATATCAACAATAATTAAAACAAAATCAGCAACAAAATATATGAGTTTTTATTCATTTAAAAGCATCAACCATTTGGTATCCAGGGTGTATGCATAATTTTCTAGACTGAAGAGCTGAATTATTGTTGTTGTTTTTTTATTTTACCGTGCTTGATTTCTTCGCAGGAGTTTCATGCCTATTTTGATCCACATTTGCCCCAGGCTGGACCCTACTGAATGATTCTTTTCTACAGAAAAATCTCTTTCGACTGATTTCAAGGCTTAAAAGTTTGTCTCAAAGATATTCATATCCTCTCCCTCGGGCTACCTAGAGGTAAATGGCTAACGAAAAAAAACAATGAACACTATAAACTCATTGAATGTGATCATTCACTTTATTACTCCCCTGGACAAGTACAATCTGAAAAATTCCAGATCAGGACCAACATAATTTCTTTATTCAGAAATTCAATTTATGAAAATCACAGTAAGCTGCATGTACTTGAGAAATTGGTTCCCAGATACGCTAATATGAGGAATCTGGGTCAATGATTAAAAAAAAGTACACTTTCAATAGTTCATGTGCCGCCTACTTTCCTCTTAAATTGGTCGACATTCCAACATACTTTGCAAACAATTACACCAGAGGATAGGTGGTAGGCATATACTATCTTTACTGTAGTACCCTGAACGATTTTTGGTTGTTGTTTTTTTCACTTTTTCTGCTATACACAGGTAAAAATTGACAGGTCAAAACGGGCCCGTTATTTTGACGGGCCTGTGACGGGCACCTTCGTCAAAAACGCTTGCCCAGGATTCCTAGCTGCGACTTCTCGCAACTAGGCGACAGCTGTAGTTCGATGAGAGGCTATTTATACCCTCCCGCCTCCGAGGGAATTTGGCCTGAACTTTACAACTTTACAACATAGTTTCATGGGCGTATCAGCGCCCATAACTATGAGTCGTTCCACAGAGGCACTCTCCACACATAGATATCGCTACACATAGTATCTCTGCCACCACATCGGTTCTATTTCGCGAAATATTTTGATAATAGACGTCATTAAAAGTATTCCATTGGTCAAAACGTGTGATGCACACGATGCACGTGGTCAAAATTACAATCAACAATGATGTCATTCTCGCAGTGTACTGTTTGTTGCGAGAGCGCTGGACGGCTGACTGGCTGATTAATAAATTCAGGACTTTTCACCGCATTTTTTCATGAGCTATCGCAAATAGTACAAAGGCATTACAACCGAAATGTTATAAATATCGTAGTTTGCGCAATTACAAATAACTGAATGGCGAATAATGCACGGGAGCTTTAATAACATTAACATCGTACCATGAAACAGAACGAAACTTCAAAAACGTGCAGAGTGATTAAACGCGTGGGGGCAGAGATACTATTCGTGTAGCAATCGCGGAAGACGGGATCGCTGTGCTACAGATTGCCACACACTCTCCGACCCAGAGATCCAGCTAAGCATTGTAACTCTGCCACTACGCCGGTTCTATTAGCGGAATATTTTGATGAGTGACGTCTATGGAACGCCCAGTGTGCCAAAACCACATGTTTCTGAAACATGTGAGATGTTTCTGAAACATGTGAGATGTTTAGGAAACATCACGATATTTCACAAACATCTTACATGTTTACAAGATATCTCTTAATTTTTTGAAGTGATATCACCTAATTAAGAGATGTTTCGCAAACATCTCTCTTATTTAATGGATATCTCTCAAATATAGTTTTGGCACAATGGCGTCAGGTCCGCCTGGCGTGTCAAAACCACATATTTCTGAAACATCTGAGATGTTTACGAAACATCTCTGACTTCGAGAGATATCACCTAATTCATTTTGGTGATAGCGCGATATCACATAATTCAGAGATATTTCCTAAACATCTCTGAATTATGTGATATCATGATATCACCTAAATGTGAGTGATATCACTTAAATACAAGATGTTTCTTAAACATGTACATGTTTAAGAAACATCTTGCATTTAAGTGATATCTCTTTTAGTGCCTGATGTATCCAAAAGGGTACTGTCCGAGATATCACGTAAATGAGTGATGTTTCAGAAACATGTACATGTTTAAGAAACATCTCACAATTAGGTGATATCACTCAAGTGATACTGTGATATCACTAAAACATGTACATGATTAGGAAACATCTCTCAATTAAGTGATATCACGAGTGATATCACTTAAATGAGAGATGTTTCTTAAATATCTCTGACTTTATTGATGATTTCTGTCAGACATATCTAGTAATCCGCGATGTTTCTGAAACATCTCTCATGTTTAGGAGATATCTCTGCATTTAGGTTATATCTCATAAATATGGCGAATGATGTTTAGGAAACATGTACATGTTTCCTAAACATCTCACATGTTTCAGAAACATGTGGTTTTGGCACACTGGGCGTTCCATAGACGTCATTAAATGTATCCCATTGGTCAAAAGGTGTGATGCACGTGGTCATATTTACAATCAACAATGACGTAGCACTGACCTCTTTCTTTCAGTGCACGAGTACTGGAGGCCGACTGACTGATTGGCCAATTCAGGACTTTTCATTGCATTTTCTCATGAGCTATCGCAAATAGTACTAAGGCATTACACCCGAAATGACGGTATCGCCGCTGTGGCGTGAATTATCGGAACCCGTGAATTATCGGAACCTTTGATAATGCGCATGCGCGAAAGTTCCGGTTTCTCACGCGTACAACATAGAATTTGTTTCCCATGGAAATGGGTTACTCCACAAATTATTCGCACCTTGTAGCTTATTATCTTCTGAACGAACACGAATAAAATTACTTTATGACATGGAATTATGCATATTCTTTGTGATGTAAATGGAATTATTTGGGCACGAATATTGATCAAAATTCAGGCACCGTAAATCGCGCAAGTTTGAGGCACAGGCTCCGATCGTAAGTTCAGTTTCATGAAACGGAATACTGACAACAAGTTTTAAGTGGTATTTTATCTGTATACATAGTATATACAGATAACCGATTACTCAACACACATTTTATTTCAATTAATCGGCACTTAATGTCGGTTTCAAATGGTTTGAGGTGTATGGTCACTCAATCCTATGGGCGGAGCTAAATTTTCACTTCCGCGCCTGCGCATTATCAAAGGTTCCGATAATTCACGGGTTCCGATTATTCACGCCACACCGACCTGGCAGAGTGATTGCCACAGAGGGTGAGCTAAACCTCGTGGACTGCTTCCGTTCTCGCTTAGAATCGCGAGATTAGAAGACGCTCCACGCAATGGGATTGTTGCGTGTTTCTGAACGTGCAACAATCACATCACGTGAACTAGTCACAGCTGGCCGTAATTGGGTCACGGATCACAAAGTGCAGTATTACTTTGACCGTGACCCTGAGCGGCAATAATATGATGCTGGCATGGCCAAGAAGCGAGTGCGAAGCTTTGGATGATTTCATTTTTTCCCGTTCTGACCAAGAGATAGCATAGATTGACCTAACATAAATGGCATACACATTATTACGATTTCAAGCTGTTGCAAAATCTACATTTTGCAACCGATTTTAAAGCGAATTAATTGCCAGTGGAATAGATTGTGGCGGTTCTAACGATCTATATTGCATTAAAATTGGCCACTGAATGGTGAGCAATTTATTTTTTATTGTGAACGTACATTGCCGGCTGTAAGCGTATCTGAGAAAGATCGCTCAGTAGAGCCTGTCAACTCATCAGCCTTTCCTGGGACGAAACGAAGTATGTTTTCGCGTTTTGGTCTTGTGAAATTTAAAAGATGAAAGATAAAAGATACTTGAAATAAAGAAAAAAATGATACAAAATGAAATGAAATTGGAAAAAATAAACTTATGAAAGATCAGCTACAATAGGGAATATTTCATGCAACAAAGGCTATTTTAGTCTATAGACAGAGAACTGGATATCGGGAACGAGGAATGTGGAGTAATTTTCAAAACTATAACATGTGGTAAGAGCAAAAAGCAAACAGATTTAGTACGGACATATTCATTTAAAAAACTCCCCGCCAACGACTTTGCCCTTTTCGAAAGGGCAAAATATTCATTCTTTTACGTCCCTCAAGACATAGATATCAAGAGAGACAGGACCTACGGCTTAAAGTGCCATCCGAAGCACTGGGCAACGAGGAGTAAACTGCCTTGCCTAAGGACAGAAAGAAGTGGTGAATGCTGGAATAGGGTACTCCAATAAGTTATTTATAGATTGTGTATCTGCCATTGAATATGATCTCAGATATACCATCCCCTACTACAGTAAGTGACGTCACACATAGCTAGTTCTGAAAGTGCCCTGATAGAACCCACAACGACCTTGATTTAACTTGAAGAGCATCGCAAGTCAAGTAGGCGTCGTCTTCAGTATTTCCCTCACAAGTGTTTTTGAACGGGTACGTACAATTTAGACGTAACTAGACTTTATATGAGCATTTTGAGCTTGAGCTTGAGCTTCCTTACATGCCTCTTACTATTCTCTTTAGACAGTAAACAAACCGTTGTCAAGTAGAATACATATACATTCGAGTATTACTATTCCTATTATCGCCATATCTATGTAGCGCTCGAATCCATATGTTAACTCTAATGTCACTATTGTTAATGAAGGGGTGCTGCCTTCTAGTGCCATTGTGTTTGTATCTAGTATCTGTTATGTGACGGTGTTTGTAGAAGTGCCTGTAATAGGATCTCTTGTATCATGCAGTGTCACCATGGTTGTGGTGGGAACGTTGGTGCTACCTCACGGTGCCATGGTGTTTGATGGTGACGAGAACTCCACCAGTGCAGCATGTAGAGATCGCCATAAGAAACTCACTCCTCATATGAAGGAGTCGTGTTCTCAGGTAAGAAATTTGGTAAAATTTAACTGTGAATTTTAGAGGCAATAAGTGGGTAGGCTGCGGGGTTAATCTGTGAATGATTATATTTCAACTGGAGTACAGTTTCAAACAGGAAACACAAGTTGCATATTGATCTGAACATTTATGTTCATAACATATTGTATACACGACTGTTGAGGACTTTACAAAACTCCTTTCCTATACTTTTGGTGCAAAGCTTTGTATGGAACGCCATATGACCAAATATTCAACATTTGAAAAAAACATGCAACCTAACTGAAAACGCATCAACCTGCATGCAAAACGCACCAACATGGCGAAAACGCACCAACCTGCATTCTTCTATATCTGGCCGAATGATGTTGACGAATGCAGGTTGGTGTGTTTTCCCATGTTGGTGCGTATCTACATGTTGATTCGTTTTAGCCGTTCACCAATGCCGCACTTGATGGGGGGAACCTATGGTGAAGGGGAATGTCCGTCCATACTGCCGTATGGAATTCCTTAATGCTCGGCCCAATTTTTATTTTATATATATATATATATATATATATATATATATATATATATATATATATATATATATATATATATATATATATATATATATATATATATATATATATATATTTATATATACATATATATATATATATATATATATATATATATATATATATATATATATATATATATATATATATATATATACATATATATATATATATATATATATATATATATATATATATATATATTTATATATATATATATATATATATATATATATATATATATATATATATATATATATATATATATATATATATATATATATATATATTTATATATATATATATATATATACACATACCTGATTTTAGGCAAAAAGACACCCAAGATTTTGGTATGCTTTTTATAAAATACTTATTTCAAGTTAAAATTATAAAAGGTTTAACTTCAAAATAATAAGAAAGACATTTCTTGAAATATTAAGCATATAATTACTTTATTTGTTAATGTACATAACCGGCATAATGATTTTATTTTTATTTTTCAATCAGGGATTTTGGACACACTTAATTCTTTAAATCCCAAATTGGACACCCTGTTATGAAAGTCCTGGCTAAGTCCCTGATATATAAATATATATATAAATATATATATATATATATATATATATATATATATATATATATATATATATATATATATATATATATATATATATATAAAAATATATATATATATAAATATATATATATATATATATATATATATATATATATATATATATATAGATATATATATATATATATATATATATATATATATATATATATAGATATATACCATAATGTAGCCAGAGAGCTGCAGACATAGGCAGTAGTCTATCCGTAGCTATATAGGTCGGACACTCAATGACTGTGTCAATTGCTTTGTTACCCCCTTTATTGTTCCTACTGACCAAATGGGCAAGGTTGAAGTATCATCCCATTGTCTCCATGGCGATCTAGCTGTCAATCACCTCCAGTATAAGGATACTGGGTAGGGCCACCCCAGAGTTAATGAGGAGGGAGCAGTTCAACGTTTTTCTTGAACCCTTCTAATGGGAGAGATAGGGTGACCGACTGACCTCATAACTTTTAAGCGTAGTCCCTAAAATATCTAGAGGTAGGAGGAGCAGGTGGTGCCATCTATCTGCCATACCTGGTACTATACCACACTGCTTGGTCAGCACAGATGGGGATGTCAAATTTTAGGGACTAGGAACCTAGTCTACTAAGGTGTCTGTACATGCTTTTTCGTCACATCAAATGCCTAACAATGTTATGCGCACCTCGACAGCATGCTGATATTGAAAATAATTTATGAATATCCAAATATATTATAACGTTCTATCATTTGTATTCTTTGTCATTTTCCTTTATTTTCTAGACCTAGAAGGCGTTATTTGTGGTCATATATGCCCCTCTTATCCCCTATTATTTATGTTATTCGTTTTTTTAATACCCTAAACTTCTTCAGATTTGTGCTTAAATATATTCATCACTCTCTGTTCATGTCCGATGCTCAAAAAACCTAAATTCCCGGCCGTCCATTAAACACAGGTTCCATGTTGTCGTTGTATGGATAACATGGCAAGGAGTTTCCTCTTCACAACGCATCAACATGCACACGCAGATACGCACCAACCTGCATTCTTCTATATCTGGCCGAATGATATTGACGAATGCAGGTTGATGCGTTTTCGCAATGTTGCATCGTTTTGAATAAAGTTGAATCGTTTTCAGTCAGGTTGCATCGTATATTCTAAATGTTGAATATTTGGTCATATGGTGTTCCATAGCTTTGACATATGATGCTGTCAAACACTAGAAGTGCGATTAAAATGATCAAAATGTCTTTGTCAAGTATTTTACGACCGGAGGCAATACATTCCGTTGGAAAAACAATAACACTAATATCTAAACACTGAGACTGGAATGACAGTTTCGAAATTAGGTTTATCGTCATGTTTTTTCTGCCATAGTGGAGCTAAGTTGTGACTAGCCTGTTGTAGTGGTGGGGGAAACCACCGGCTAACCCTACGTCTTTTGAATCATTGTATTGCATGACCAAGAAGGTCATCTAGTTCGAACCAAAGTTTTGGCGAGCTGGTACCTGTAAGTCACACGGTTGTAAGTTGCGGATCCAGGGAGGGGAGGTCGAGTGGTTCATCGACCCACCCCCCTCCATGACTGTTGAGTCACTTTGCACCACTACGCCACCTGTGGGCAAACATTGCAACTAATTGCTATACTCGTTTTGGCCACCAGTTCCAATTACAATTTGTGCCTGTCTTTATTTCGTCAGTCCTTCAGACGGCAAAAAGCTGATTGGTGTCAGACAGGGGGGGGGGAGAGATTATGCTGTCAAAGGACAGATACGCAATAACGGTCTGGGGTGATTGATTTGGAGGCTAAGAATATTAGTAGAAGAGTGACATTTCAGCTTGGAAAACCTCTGGTTTGTAAGATGAGTGCAGGAGGAGGGGGGGGGGGGGGGAGGGGGGACCCCTGAACCTTCTAAATCATTTGAATTCTTCTTATCCTTTGAAGAATAACTGTTGTCTGATGGATACCATGAAACTTGATTTGTACAAAAGTGACTGACGGACCTGGTGGTAAGTGAAATCATCTACCTCTTAGAATACAAAAATATTCAACTTAATGATCAACAGGAAGCTTTAATGATACGTCAAGACGTTCGCTGATCCAGGGGTGGGTGGTTCGGCCAACCCCCTCCACCCTGGCTGGTGAGTCAATTTGCATCACCATGCCACTTGTGAACAAGCATTGGACCTAATTGTTTTTTCGTTTCTCTCTATTTCTATCATTTAATAAGAGATAGCAATATTATGTGTTCAGGAAACTAACATGTTGATCAGTTGACCAGCCTGAAAGACATGAAGTTGTCAAGTCTCTGAGGTGACCTACATGTAGATTACCTGAGCTTGAAACAGGACAAAAGGTTACCGTAAAGTACTTAAGTACTTAATTACGCTTATCATTTCCCGTATTGAGTTGGGTTGTATAATGATTCTTAGGGACATGATTAATAGCTATTATTTCTAAAGATTAAGCCAACTGAATGTTTAGAGTAAGGTTAGCGTTACTCTGAAATACACTATACAGGACCTAGAGTTCTGCTACATGAAGAAGTAATCATTAGTCACTAGTCAGCTTATTTCTTGATTGATTACACTTGAAATACTGGTAATTGCGTTCACTTCCTTGGTATAGAGGCCTTTAGGTTTTATACCACCCATTTTTGGATCTGACAACATCTACATACATTAGATACGTGTTACTCTGTAAATGGTTACCATTTAAATAACACATTTTTCAGAGTTACAGGGAAAATGCACCATCAGAATGATTTAGGCACAAAATGAGCTTATAGATGTCACCTTTCAAATATGGAGGCGTCCATGTATCCCATGATGCACCCTGTTTTTGGCATCTTCTAAGCGCCAGCTGTGTCACCTGAGTGCTTAAGAGATAGCAGTAACAGGGAAGCCTAGCTTTCCCTTTCCTGCTAATTATTCCTAGCCCATCCCTGATCACAATTTTTAGAAGCAAATAAAACATAGTATGGCAGAATTCAGTGATTCAGGAATTTCGAGGAATGGAAATATCTGACGCACCTAGGGACCTTCTCCCTTAGACCCACTTGATCCTTACCTTACCTTACCAACTGTAGATACGCACTATGGCAGAGTGCAACCGTCTTCATGAGATGTTGTGACATCACCAGTGTTCTTTGACTTCAACTTCTTCGTTGTCGATATATCCATTGCATCTTCGTATTGTCGTAATAGAGTGGCTCTTGCTGAGTGCAGAGCATAGCAGAGGTTTCTGCTCATAGTCTCGATAGCTCTAATGGTCTCTTTCGGGTATGTTTGAGTGCAGAGTATTTTGGACATGTCCATAATAACTTGAACCAGTTTGGTTCTATCGTCCATGAGTTTGTCTGTTTCTGCTCTAACAAGAGCAACAGTCAAGAGATCTTTCAGTTGGCTTAAGTACCCAGGTATTGTATGTTGTAGTTTGGGACACCGTAGGAGGAAGTGAGTCAGGTCTTCATCCTCTTCAAGACACAGATAGCACGTAGGACTTGAGTTTTTCATTTTAGCGAGATTGGTTTGCAGGTTGTATCTGCCCACGAGTAGCCTGGCTTTCAGCTGTGATTTCTTGATGTCTAAATGGTTTGGTTCAGTTGAGGCCCACAGGTGGTGGAGTTGGCCAGGTACATAACTATCGCAGTTGAGGTACTTCAGTGTTGACTTAGCTGATGCTTCTGTGGATATCTTGTCACGCCAGTATTTATGGATAGCAACAGTTACGGTTTTTGCCATTTTTCTTTCGTTGGGGGGTTCTCCAGGAGGTCGTAGGGTGTGGGAAGGTTGTATTTTCTAAGAATCCTGCGCACCCTCTGTGTCCAGCTTGCGGAGTTGAGGTCCTTGAGTGATAACTGTCTCAGGATGATGGCCTTCTCTCTTGAGATTTGGAGATGGAGGATGCGAGTGAATAGACCCATGACTTGGGAGTCTAACTTAGCCTCTACAGGGAGGATCCCCAGAAGAATGTGTGTGGCACAGTTTGCAGTTTCATTAGGTAGGTTCTGTACCCTCTTTAACATGGCTCGCATGAAGGTTTCTAAACTCAGAATGTCTTTCTCACGTATATCAAGGACCTCGAATCCGTAGACTAGTATTGGAGCGATCCTGGTATTAACTATATGTAGAGCTGTGTTCGGATGGAGGCCGTTGAAGCTCTGTAAGCCATATCTGAGATAGAGATAGGTAGCTCCTCTGGCCTTCTGAAATTGTCTTGGACAGCGTCGCTGGCCTTGTTGCCTGGGGTGCGTACCAAGCCTAGGTGAGTTTCTTCTTCTGAATATTCAACCTCCGCTTGGTCCATCTTAATGGGATAGGTGAGGAAGTTTGTCTTTGTGAAGATCATAGCTTTTGATTTGGTGACGCTATATTGGAATCGCTCTCTGGAGGACTCCGCAAAAGCTAAGTTGGCCATGGTTTGGAGGTCGGTGATGGTGCCAGGTTCTAGCTAGATAGCATCTGGATAGCATCTTGATAACAGGAAGTGAAGGAGTGCACATACTGACAAGTCCTACACTATTCCCATGAGTAACTGATAACTGACATAAGTGTTGCAATTTCCTGTAAGTGATTAGCACAAACTGATTTCATAGCAATTAGGAAGTAATGGTTTCTACCCAACAATAAGATATAAATCAAAGACAGGCCACATATTATTAATTCCAAGGAGTGTTGAAATAAACAATAGAAAATTGAAGAAGTTCAACCTTTGGGAATTGTGACCACTTATTCATGAAAGCCAGGAATGAAAATCTAAGCAGGAAAGGGGATCCCAGCTCCCTATTACTGCTATCTCTTAAGCACTCGGGTGACACAGCTAGTACTTAAAAGATGCCAAAAACAGAGTGCATCATGGGATACATGGATGCCCCAATATGGCTGCCTCATGCCTGTTACTTGGCCACTTCTGTAAGCTATAAATGAGTAATGCTGAAGAGGACAGGTTCGGGGGAGGTCTTATTTAAAAGGTGACATGTATAAGCTCATTTGAACCTAAATCATTCTGCTCTTTAAGTGACACATATTCTAGCCTGTACTGTAGTATTTACCCCTGGTGGTGTTTTCAGAAATCATTGTTAGTGGCGCCACCAGTCTCACTTTTCAGAACTAAATTGACCCCCCCCCCCCCCTTCTCAAATCCTGGATCCGCCACTGGACTGTTTGTGACATTTCGAGTTCGGTCCATGCTCGCCAAAAAAGTCCCTAGTTTACTACAGTTCTATTCTGGCCCTCCCGGGTGTGTCGCGTGTACCATCCTGTATGGCCCAAATGGCCTCAATTCTACTGCTAGCACCATTTTTATGTGATCATTATAACTATTTCAGTTGTACCGTTCTTGTGTTGCAACTGGAGATTGGGTTGCCTCACTCAAGCCGGACCTGGTTGTTCTGCACACCCCTCATGGCCTCAGTCTCACTAGTGGCTCCCTCTGTGTCTACTTGAGCCCAGCAGTAGAGGGCACTGCCCTCTGGAACGATCAGTGGGATGAATTCAAGGTATGGACTTCTTGTTATATAACTGCACAAAAATCGAACGATTATATTGATTTTAACACAGTTTTACAGATTCTATTTGAATGTTCAAGAGAGAGAGAGAGAGAGAGAGATAGAGAGAGAGAGGGAGAGAGAGATTGTATAATCAGTTACTATCCTTTAGGGTATTCCATCGATTTCCCTGATCCTCTTTACGTGCATATCATAATTGGTGTCAGATGGAAGGATAAATGATAGTAGCAGTGATTATTGTTCGTCATCTAGCTCAGTTTACCATTGGACCAGTCGTGCTCAAAGGAGCTACTAGCCCACGTCCAGGAGAGGGGTCATGCTGCAGATGGTCTCGTGACATTTACTGCCTGCCAGGCACCTATCAGGTGGGGAGAGGCTGTGCCACTCTGGTTCATAGACAGAGCCCTCGGCAAGGAAAACACAGGTGAGTGATAGCGATGAGTACACACCGCGCTGCTATGCTCCCATGTATGTGACGTGCACCTATGTGTGTGTGTATACACACATATACATACATACATACATATATCTTTATCTATCTATCTATCTACCTACATATATATATATATATATATATATATATATATATATATATATATATATATATATACATATATATGTATATATATATATATATATATATATATATATATATATATATATATATGAATATATATATATATATATATATATATATATATATATATATATATATATATATATATATATATATATATATATATATACCCAAACACACACACACACCTACCTACCTATATACAATGGTACTGATCACCTCAATCAACTTAATGTGTTAATCCACGGTTGTTGTGATTGAACAGTAGCTGCTGCTGCTACTATTATTATTACTACTACTACTACTACTACTACTATCAATCAGCTACATGAACCCATGCAGTCGGCATACAGAGCATGTCATAGCACTGAGACTGCACTTGTACGGGTACAGAACGACATCCTTCGCACTCTCGATCAGGGTGGGGCTGCGATCCTTGTGTTACTCGATCTTAGCGCTGCTTTCGATACAATCGATCACTCCATCCTTCTATCTAGGATGGAGTCAGTTCTTGGAGTTAAAGGATCTGCTCTACAGTGGTTCAAATCGTACCTGTTAGGCAGGAAACAGAGGATTAAAATCAATGATGACTTCTCCGAAAATCAGGAAATCCTGTGGTCTGTACCACAGGGATCTGTGTTGGGTGCACTATTGTTCCTAATATACATCATACCTCTGGCACAGCTAATCCGATCCTACGGTCTGAACAATCATGGCTATGCTGATGACACCCAGCTCTGCTTATCATTCAAAAAGACAAGTGATAACGCAATAGTCAAACGTGAAATCCTAAATCTTGAGAAATGTTTGTGTGACATTAGTGTCTGGATGTCTCAGAACAAACTGAAACTCAACAATGACAAGACTGAAATCATTCTATTCGGCTCTAAGAAACACCTAGCTGAACTGAACATTAAGTCACTCTCTGTAGCGGGGACTGATGTGTCTGTTGCATCTGAGCCTGTGCGGAATCTGGGAGCTATGTTTGACTCTCAACTGACCATGGCACCCCATGTCAAAAGTGTTGTCAAAAAATCTAGCTTTCACCTGAGAAATATTGGAAAAGCGAGACGTGTGTTAACAGAGGATGCCACAAAAACAGTGATGCAGTCACTGGTAATGTCTCGCTTGGATTACTGCAATGCTCTCCTAATTGGAATACAACAGGATTTGATTGCAAAGCTGCAGCGACTACAAAACAGTGCAGCAAGGATAGTATCGAGAACCAGGAAGTATGAACATATCACACCTGTTCTCATCAAGCTTCACTGGCTACCAATCAAATTCCGCATCCAATTTAAGGTCCTACTGCTGGTATACAAGGCGCTAAACGGACTTGCACCTAAGTACATCAAGGAGCTGCTCGTGCCTTATAAACCCAGACGCCATCTACGATCAGAAGCAAAGGGCCTTCTGGACGAGCCTCGGACTAGACTCAAATTTGGAGATCGCGCTTTCTCCATTAGTGCACCGAGATTATGGAATGCGCTTCCACAACACCTGAAGGATTCTACATCGTGTCAGGCCTTCAAGAAGTGTCTCAAAACACACCTTTTCAGGCTCGCCCATTGAGGCGTTGTGGACTATTACTCAAACTATGACAATGTGCAGCGCTTTTGAACATTTTATGAATGGAAAAGGCGCTATATAAATTCCAATTATTATTATTATTACTACTACTACTACTACTACTACTACTACTACTACTACTACTACTACTTACTAGCTACTCCTGCTGCTGCTACTATTACTACTGCTGCTGCTGCTGCTGCTACTGTGTCACTTTTGATACTGGCAAACAAATATCCAGATGAGATAGCTTTGATTGCGGAGTCTGAAGAGAATCTGCAAGACCTGTTAGGTGCTTGGTATCAGGAATGGGGTCTTAAAGTTAATTACAAGAAGAGTAAAATTATTCACTTTAGGAACATGTCTGTGCCAAAAATAGCTTTGAACTAATGGTGGTTACAAAGTACCATTATCTTGGTTTATGGTTTAATGAACACCTAGACTTCAAGTATACAGCTTTACAGGTTGCCAAATCTGCTCATCGAGCACTAGGTCTTCTCATCTCAAGGGATGCCTTTTGACTGTTTCTGACATTAGGAGCATCTGTTCGCATATGACAGATGCTCCTAATGTCTTGGCAGGTGCTCGATTAGTCAGGCCTTCAGCAAATGTCTGAAATTTAAAATGGCGGAAATTGCCGCTTCAGAACTTCTTTCTAAGATTATAAAACACTTCAGCCATTGTCACCTGCCGACTTAGGGCATATACACTAGTCAAACATGTACATGATTCATTGGTTTAAGTCTGGCCGTGACACTCGCCTTATCACGTGAGAAATCCACTCCGGTGAATTCATCGTAGTGGATGGCAGCTTTTTACAATGCAGTGGTACCGTGTCTCTGAAGGCTATATTAGACGTCAGTATTAAGAACAGCTGGCCTGGATAGAGACACAAACCGGGTCTGGGTATTTCCAACACAGATCCATATAGGTTAAAGGGCATTTGAAGTGTGCATTAATGTATCTGTTCTTATGTATATCTATAAAGTATAGGGGATGGGATTTTAAGTTTCAACAAGACTGAAAGGTGACCGGGTATATTTATGGGGTACAATAGACTGAGGTCCCAGTCTCTCTTGTTATCATAGATTCTTATATCTCTTTTTGTATCTTTTCAGGTAGATACACCTTGATGCACCTAGATGCAGCACCCGCCTCTATTTTTAACCACGCCTTACCTACCGCATTGTAGTATTTTCCACGCTTATAGCTATAAGATAGATTTAGATATCTATTTCAGTGGAAATTCTAGATCGTTCCTTCAATTTATATGAACTTCCCTCACCCAGGACCTTTGCCGAAAGATAAACTTTTCGTACATCAACATGGAAACCACGCTATAACAATGCGATGGGTCAGAGGGTCCAAAGCCCCTCTCAAGTGGGATGGGATTTAGAGATGATTTAAAAGAATTGCATTTTGTCATCAAGTACAGAAGGTAATTGTATATCGAGGTATTGAACATTAAATAAGGTATACAATTGAAAAATACTTATTTCGCACATGGCAAGGTAGAATAACCGTGTCAAATTAAGATGCCGCTTGCAGGAGCACCATCAGGAAGTGGGGATGACTTCGCTGAGGCGGCACATTCACCTGACAGGAAACTTTCCTTTGTTATGATCTGTATCCTACAAAAGATAACATGGAATTGATATTCATGATTATAATAATTGAACAAAAGAATCCATCCATATGGAACTGCAATGCCAAAATTAACCATTTCTAGTTAACCCTAGGCTAGCCCTGTAATAATATATTTCATGTGTTTTGTTTTTCATGAAATATATTATGACAGGCTCATGTCCTCTTGCACTGAGGTTTCCTGACGGTTGCACTGAGGTTCAAGCGGTATAATTGCAAGGGGTTGTGTTCATTTCTTTTTATTAGAAAATTTGATTATTTTGAGTACTAATCTATATCGAAACTAATCTTTTCTAGAAATTACTATATCTAAAAGTCCACCCCCACCCCCCACCATGGAGCTATGTTACCAGCCATATAAATTATTGTTTATCGTATGGAACTCTCATTACTTCAAAAAAGAGGGGAGGACAACCCTGAATTTACGAACTCCGAGAGGTAACGGGTTGTTTATTATGGGTATTATAGACTGGTGAACCAGTCCCTTATGTAAAAAAAGCTATATTTCATATAAAACATTTTACTTGTTTAGTTTTTTAAATGTAAACCTATGTTATTATTATTAAAATCTTCTTTGACGGTCTCACCAGTCCTTATACTGGTCGACCGTCCTGTCGACTGGCGAACCAGTCTCTAGACCATGTTCGTTCCACATGATACATATAGTGGGTGTCTCCACCACAGATCCATATAGGTTAACAGATATTCAAATTGTGCATTAATTTATTTGTTCTTATGCATATCTAGTAAAGTATAAGGGGTGGGATTTTAAGTTTCAACAAGACTAAAAGGTGACCGGGTATATGTATGGGGTACAGTAGACTGAGGTCCCAGTCTCTCTTGTTATCATAGATTCTGATATCTCTTTTTGTATCTTTTCAGGTAGACACACCTTGATGCACGTAGATGCAGCACCCGCCTCTATTTTTAACCACCCCTTACCTACCGCATTGTAGTATTTTCCATGCTTATAGATATAAAATAGATTTTGATTGAGATATATGGCCGTTTTAGCATGGACTGTCCAGACCTGTAAATATCCTGGCCACTGTGTGACGTCACAGGGTCTTAGAGTGTTCGGATTTGCGAAGTACCCTTCTAGAATTGATCACCAAGTTACATAACTGTACCAAATTTAGCACTTTTACCAAAAAGTGCACGATTCACTTTTATTTTGTTACATATCTGCTTGAATTTAGTGTGTCAATTAATTTTGGAAAAATCCATGATTGAGATGGCCCATGATGGCTCCGGAAATGACAGCGAATGTTCATCCCCGAATAAGAAAGTAAATGAATAGTCACCATCTTGCAACACAAAGTTTATTTTCTATTTGAGGTTTTTGGGTCTTTTTATCCACCCCACCGTCACCGATCGTCAACATGATAGCCATACCAGAATATTCCGGTCTCAGTACCTGGGTCCATAGTTGCTAAGAATGTTCTTGGCGTAGCGTGATGAGAGTTAATAGAGAAAATGTTGAAGACATAAAACATGTCCTTCTTACCTGCTCTCTATATAATGCACAGATCGAGAGCGACTCTATTTGCAAGACTAGAGGAATTAATCGAATGGTGTTCTTATTTATCAGAGGAGCAAGAATTCAAAATAATTCTAAGCAATGGTAATAATGTCAAGCAATGTGCAAGCTTCCTTAAAATCATCCTCGTGATAAGATAATCAGAATTGATGAAACCAAAATGACATTGAATGTCTCCTAAAAACCTTTCAAAGATTTATAAAATGTGTTGATTGACATCTCTATCTTATGTGCACTAATAATTTGCTTTCATGTATCTCATAACTCTTTCAATCATTATATTGAACATGCATATGTTTTTACCTGTCTTCTTATGATTATCCATACTGCGTGAGACTTTTGATAACGATTATACTGCTACTACTACCACTACTACTACCACTACTACTACTACTACTACTACTACTACTACTACTACTACTACTACTACTACTACTACTACTACTACTACTACTTCTATTGCCAGTGACTTCAGGGTAGGTGGTGGTTTTCGCCGGGTATTTCAATTTCCCCCACCACCTGCAACTGGGTAGTCATGATTAAGTCTAAGCACGGCGCAGAAAGTGATGATACTCTGCCTCTTCATGTACTTCTCCTGTTTCATTTTTTTGCTGCAGATACCAAGTATCTTATCATGAGCCAAGGAAATCTACCGCCCTCACTGGATGAGGAGAGGTGCCTGAAGTTAGGTGCCACACTAGGAGGTTTCCTGGAATCACTGGACAAGAGAGTTGTGCTAGCTATCAGTAATGATCTCTCACACACGTATTCTCATAACTGTACAGACCCGCTGTACCTGCCTGACCCTAGGTAGGTGTACTTGTACACTTTTAATATAAGCCGATAACTGTCTTTGATTTTCTTTTGATAAAGCATTGTTAGTAAATTATTATGAAAAGTTTCAACGTGTTATTTCTCGCTTTATTCTCTAGATACCATAACACAATAACATAGTTATATCTAAGGGTAGATGTGTACAGGAATCGGTTTGTATGTATAGTAGGTATACGTCTACGAAGTTAATAAAATTAAAATGGCCAAAAGGGTATCTAATAAATCATTTTAGACAATTTTCATGCCTTAAATCTTTTCTGTCAACAATCTTTAAAATTCATACTTTCGGACAATTTAGACTAAATCAAATTTAATGAATACACACATTGATGTAAATATGTTATGACTTTTTCGAAAGCATAGTATATGGGATATACTGCGATGTGCATGAGGCCCATGCAATAGGCGAGATTGGAACGTACATATATATATATATATATATATATATATATATATATATATATATATATATATATATACATATATATATATATATATATATATATACATATATATATATATATATATACATATATATATATATATATATATATATGTATATATATATATGTATATATATATATATATATATATATATATATATATATGCATATATATATATATATATATATATATATATATATATATATATATATATATATATATATATATATATATATATATATATATATATATATATATATATATATATATATATATATATATATATATATATACATATATACATATATATATATATATATATATATATATATATATATATATATATATATATATATATATATATATATATATATATATATATATATATGAATATATATACATATATATACATATTAGGGGATCCTACCGACACGCCCTGCTTGTAGCCAATAGACACACACTATTGTTGTTAGTATGGCCGTTAATGGCCCAAATGCAGTAATGGTTACACTGCAGACTTGGCTCCCAAGTGCGAGTTCGTAGGTTCGAGTCTCCCCTGAGTTCCCAAAATAGCGTCATTGTGGATGACTGTCTATGGTCCTTCTGCAACTGAAAGGCACTTTGAACTGTTCGTTAAGAGAAGGTATCTTATTCCCGGTTCCGGGTTTCTATCTCGTCGCGATGTGACATAACCTGTTGAAAGCGACGTAAAACCCCAAACCGTACTTCCCTCCTTATTTGCACAAAACCAGAAAAAAACTATTGAAAGGAAGAACTACAAATCAAAAACAAATAAATGCAACTATAAAACATAAATACAGAAAAATTGAGAAAGCAAATACATATTGGATGCAATACTAAATGCAACACGGAGAGAGGGAGAGAGAATATAAACGAAAAAAGGAAGCCAACACACAAACAAAATAACAGGTAAGGAAAATTCTGGATGCAAAGAGAGAGAGAGAGAGAGAGAGAGAGAGAGAGAGAGAGAGAGATCAAATACAAAACTATATTTATGCCAAAAGATAAACAATAAGTAGGAAATAAACAGTGAGGAAAATAGAGATGCCACAAGTAAAACAAAGAACAAGAGAGAGAGAGAGGGCAGAATTTATTGAAGAGAGAATGAAAAAACATATACAGGTGAGAGAGATGAACTAGAGGAACTACTGAGTATGAAAGACTTTCAATACAGGAGAGAGCATTGAGAAAGGAACTTCTGAGTATGAGTAAAATAATGAAAATAAATAAATACATGCATGTAAGAGATATGAAAAAATGTAAAAAATAAAGGTGATAACGAAAGAGAAAGACAATGCCAAAAAGAAGAAATAGGGAGTTATATATCTAATGAATAGAATTTCAATACAGGAGACCTAGAGCATTAAAAAAAGAGAATAAAAGTCAAATAAATGCAGTCTACTGAGAAAAACGAAAGAGTAAAGTAATGACAATCAGAGAGACTATAAACAGCAAATGCAGAAAGGGAAAGAAGGAAAGGAAAGAGAGAAGACAATTGCCATAGACTATCAAAACTTGAGGGTTCCAATATTGAACTTGCAATGAGGGATTTCTACGGATTCAACTCAAATAGCAGGAGTTCTGGAATCCCCTATTACTGCTCACCTTTGTCCGGCTCTCCTATGATCAAATCTTCATGGACCCTCATAATACTTAACATGTTCATGGAATCAAACCTCCTCGTTAGTTCAAGACTAGTTTTGAAGAAATCTGATAAGGAGTTCTTAAGTAATCCGCAAAATTGCCTCATTCGCGCCACTCGCGATTTTTCACCAAGGTTTTAGGAGAGCACACTCTTACAATTCATCAAATAAAGAAATGACACTTACAGGCTACTTAAAGGGCGGTTCTCCCACAGTGAAGCTCCAAAGTTGTGAAGTGGTAAAATTCACTAACCCAGTAGATCTGTCAATGGTAATAGAGTTGCATATTTTCGACAAAAGATGGCGCCCAAAATATGGCTGCAGATATTGCAAAGTTGCATATTTCTGCCAGTAGATGGCGCTATTAAAATGGCTGCAGACGGTTGGCAATGGTGACACCTTTTCAAAATGCCCCAAATCAAAAAATGAAAAAAATTGTATGGATCTGCAAGTCACAGGCAAGCCACCCAGGGCAGCAGTAAGAGCTGGCAGGGTCCAGGATCTACGTTTACCCCGACCAAAGGTCTGCCAAACTGAGTATTAATATATAGATAATAATGATAGTAATAATAATAATAATAATAATAATGATTATAATGAAATGACCAGTTCCCTAAGGTATAGAGGGGCACATTGCATTTGAAAGGCAAAAGCAGAATCTTGAATTCAATCCTTTTCCTGATAGGCAGCCAGTGAAGATCTTTTAGAACTGTTGTAATGGGATCATTCTTTTTGGAGCCACTAACCACTCTAGCGGCTTTGGTTGGACTTTCTGGAGCCTGCATAATAGCTTAGGGCACGTCTAGTTGATTATCTGTTTCCCATGTCCCGACCGACCCTATTTTTGGGCCCGACCCTAAAAAAAAAAAAATTTTTTTTTTTACTTTCCGACCGACCCTGTCCAGAGGAGCTTTTTTTTCTTCTGAGAACTGCATTTTGAATGAAATAAATAAAAAAGTCTGAATAATTACCATCAGTTCAGGGTACAAAAAACTGAGATTTTGACATTGTTTATTTATAATGGAGCCTGCGAATTCAACATTTTTCAAATTGCACAATTTTCTGTATGAACAAGCTGAAGAATAATACAGAGGGAAATGTGTCTCATGAACATCATGTACACATATTTGTACTTCTTGCCATGGCATTGGCAGCATTTCTGTCACAAATAAAGAAATTTGATACCCTATTATAGGTACTTCTGCCTTTTTTTTTTTTCCTTTTTTTTTTTTTACCCGACCGACCGACCCTAATTTTCAGTACCTTGGACATGGGAAACAGATAATCAACTAGACGTGCCCTTATCAGAGATTCCACGGAGATGTCCATTATAAAATTCAAGGCGTGATGTCACCAGTGAGACAATGGCACTCTGGGTTGTATCAGTATTGAGCAATTCTATTATTTTTCCAATGTTTCTAAGGTGGTAATTTGCAAATTTGATAGCTTTTTATGCATGTGCAGATACATTCATGTTCGGATAAAAAAAAGCACCCAGATTACCAACTGGTTCAATGAGAACTGGCACTATTACAACTTCTGCGGTACTACTAGAAAAAGAGAATTTTGCCCACATCTTTGGGGTACCCATGACCAGAACATCTGTTTGTTCTGCATTCAGTTTCAGTTTATTTTGAGAGATCCATGTATAGATGTCGGTGAGGCAGTTTTCCAACTTTGCTACCCCTATGTCGACTACAAGCTGATTGATAGGCTTTGTAGAATTGTGTATCATCCGCGCAAGTAAGGAATTCTAGACCATGCTTTCTTATCAGTATTCCTAAGGGTAGGAGGTAAATCAGGAAGAGCAGATCCTTGTGGTATAGACCACAGGATTTCATGTGCGGCAGAGAATGAATCATCTATCTGAACTCGAAGAGTATGGTCCCCAAGATATGAATGGAATCACTCAAGGGCTGGCCCTGTTATTCCCAGAGTGCTTTCCATTCTAGAAAACAGCGCATCATGGTCTATGGTATCAAATGCTGCACTAAGGTCAAGCAAAATCAGTATAACAATTCCCCCTGGGGGCACTTGGTTATTTAGGGGGGCGCATACGCTCGTTATCAAAATAAAAAATACGCCTAAAGCACTGATTTTTGGCCAAAAAAGCACCCTTATTTTAATAAAAATGCTGACTTTTTCCACTAAATAAACACCCCTTCTTTCATCAAAACACTGACATTGGATGAACGGGAACACGTATTTTAACTTTAGATTTTATAATCCTCTGCGTGTTTAGCGGCAGCAAGTGGCGACAGCAAACTCGGAAGCCCAGTCACTTCCGGAGTCACTCGGCGTCAGAGGCGTGTATATTTCGTGGATTGTAAGGAGATTTTGACCCCCATACTTCGTACCTGGGTACAAAAAAGTACCCTTCTTTTACAAAATCGCTGACATGCGGAGGTCTTAAAAAAAGACCCCATCATCCACGTTTACGTAACGCGGGTGCGGCCCCCCTCTGTACCTGAGTTGAGGTAGTGTTCTCCTGGGGTTTGTTCAGGTCAATGTCAGGGCAATAAGGTAGCTCATCTAAGATTTTGTATTTTTTTCATTTGAAGGAGGAGGTTTGGAGCAAAACTATATATGCTGGCAATCTTGTCATTTTCTGTAGAAAAGGGTCGTCTATAATTTTTGAAATAGCTTTCGCGTCATTACCACATTCTGTGATCCTTTCATTGAAGTAGGTTGCTTTACTGTCTAGTAGTGAAGTATTATACTTGAACTTCTCAGCTCTGTAGATCTCTTTGTGAACGGTAAGGCCAGTCCTTCTCCAGAGTCTCTCAGCTTTCCTCCTTTCATTTTGACCCTGATGTAGTTCATCAGTGAACCATGATTGTAGGATCGAACTACTATAGACCTCTCTCTCCTTGGTACATGCTTGTTGGTTAAGGACGATGGTAAGATGACCATTGTATCTGTTCAGAAGATCCAAAACAGATTCACTGCTATCATTAACCCTCAGCCCTTGCACAATATTTTCCGTAGAGCTGGGCAGGTTGATGGATCGCAGTTTTCTAGTCACAATTTTCTTTTCCTGCCGGTGTGACTTAGTATGGTAGATAGTGCCTAACAGAAGGTTGCGATCTGTTATCATATCACCCACTTTGACCTGTTGGATGAAGTTGTCTGTAGCTCAACACATGATAACATCAAGTGTGTGCCCAGACATACGAGTTGATGTATTCACAAACTGCAGGATTATGAATGACTCCAGCAACTCAGTGAGTTTCCGAGTAGCAGTGTCATTCTTTCTTCAGGGTGAAAGTTCAGATCTTCTACAATTAGATCACCAGAGCTTGTCTTGAAGAAATGTGGAGAACTCCTCGAAGAAGTGTGTGGTGGTAAATTTATTCTTCTGATTGGATGGGGGCCTATATAAGGTAACCAGATTGAGGCAACGTGACACAGTGTTGAACTGAATCAGCATATTCTCAAAACTGTCTGACATTTACTTTTCAGAGAAGGTTACTTTTATGGAAGCCTTATGTAGTACTCCTACCCCTCCCTTGGTGGTGTCAGTGTCAAGTGTTGATGTCAAGGACTATTTTATTGCCCCTTTACGACTAGACGATTAACGGTTCTTGCTCTAATGTTCCCTGTGGATGAGGAAAGTCTGGAAATGTTGACTTTTTATCCTTGATAATCTTTAATTTCAGACTTGATGTTTGACCCACAGCTTTCTTCTGGTCGATCCCTGCAATGTTGCTTTAATCCTGGGTGATTCCTTTTGTATATATATATATATATATATATATATATATATATATATATATATATATATATATATATATATATATATATATATATATATATATACATACATACATACATACATACATATATACATACATCTTGTCTTGATTAGATTTGCTTCTAGTTAGGAATGCCAGGGAAGAACAGTGGCTTTCCTCATCAAAGGCCCTAATGTGCGCACAACTCGTAGGGCTAATACGATCTATGACAGAGTAGAGGTACATGCATGTAAGTAGTTGTTGATCTTAGGTTTTGTCTTTAAGGTGGAACCTGCCTGAGAACGTGGAGGCTGCTGAGGCATATCAGCAGGCCATAGAGGGATGGGCAAAGAGTGTCCCTATTGACAGGTAGGTTTGAGGATCTTTTTCTACGTGGATTTGGAATTTCATCCATATTGAACTGCTGTTAAATGCAGAGAGAACCAGAGTAACCTAGGGAAAACATCAAATCACCTGCAACTTTCCTACCTCCTTCGTACTGTATTTAACCTCCAGACCAGTTGCAGTGGGGATGTACAATAATCTGTCAGTCTACGATTCCTTACACCACTTAGCTTTCGGGGAAGCCCCTAACCATGTGTTTTGTAAAGATTAGCGATCATTAAACTACTACATATGACAAAACATTTATGATGTAAAAGTTAAAAGGGGGTGTTTGCTTAAGGTGCTTCAGTAGGGGCTTAAAGAGTGCAATCTGACATCCCTAGAATATAGTCTGTATGTCCGTTATTAAGCATCATATCAGAGGGTCCATATCATGCATAGGTGCAGGGCACCTAGACACCCAATATATATGAAAACCATTTAACATAACACTTCTGGATAGTGCAAAACAAACGAAAATATTGATCAAAATATAGGGAAAATGACAGCCTCCATACGTTTTTATTTGATGCGCTAACTATGCATCAGTAAGGTTTTTGATTGCCAATACGGGTTTATGTGTAACCACACCTTGAGGCATACCACAAAATAAACGCATATTATTCAACCATCAGTATACAGTTCATGCCTGAAGTGACCAATTGCACTATAATCACCGATTCGGGCGCCATTTGCATTACATAACCTGTTGCCGGACGACCTACATGACTCCATACTCGAGTTAACGAATATCTCACTAGTCACGATTGTGGTTTGCCTGTGCGCAGTAGTGTGAAATACATCATACGTCCATAAAACTCGAATTTCGAGTTGTTGTTTATCTCATATTGCCAAAACGGCGCGTGTGTTTACTAGATTTGTGCTGCCATCTAGCGTTGCAACTGTCAGGCACTAGGCATCCGTTTTATGCAACAGTAAACCAAATGTTGTATGACTACTACACTCCAGGTTGTCCTTGCGAGTGACCTATTTGCCTGTGATGCGCACATCACAGACAGTTTCTCCTCAATCGCTTTTCTCATATTTGATTTTTAACTACAAATGTCTTTGAAGCAATATATTTTAATACTAAAATAATAAGAAAATACCAAAGACCAAAATATACTTAAGTTCGGCCGTGCAATATTAGGGCTTGGAAAAGAAATATTCTTTGATTCATTTTCAGTTCTCATATAATTTTCAATAGTTTTCGACCAAAAGTTTGCTTTTCAATATTTTCATAAATGCTCTGATCATAAGGGTAAAACGAAAATAATCAGTATAATGTTTGGGCTCACATGCATGAATGTGGTCAAGGTTGAAAAAACGCACCCTTGCTTGAAAGTGGGCAGTCTACGGTCGAGACGGCCGCACACCGTCTACAGCCGAATGAAGAGACCAGTGGCGCCGCTTAATGCTGTACTGAAGGACCTTAATGCAATGTCGAAAGAGAACAATGCTGACATTCAAATGGTTACATTCGTTGATTAGTTCATATGTGGTTTGTATTTTCCTTGGTTAGTAATCACATATCATTTAGAGGCTGCATCATGACATTGTGGTTAGTGAAACGTTATAAAGCGTTAGATCTTGGTTTTAGTGCGTTTCGTCAGTGACTAGTTTTATCGAGTTTCCTCTCATCGTTATTCTCTGAGGATTTCCTTTAAATGAGATTCACCCCCTAGTTTTATTTTGAAATGTGAAAATCTATTGTTTACAACGGTTTACTTTGAATTAAGAATATTCTTAAATGAGGGACAGATATATTGCTTACTCTTTATACGATGAAAGAACGTTTTGGTTTCTAAAAACCAGGTTTCTCGGATCCCTTTGCAGATTCGATATTCCAATTTAGGAAGAGTGATACCTTTCGTATTATGTTCATTAGTAGTGTCGTATACCTGTCATGGCTGTACAAGTAATGAGCATAGTTTTGAAGAAACCTAGACGAAGCCATTGCATTTGAATGCTACTAGTGCATCGGTTGATTTGTTTTGTAGGTTACCGAATGACCCTAAAACACCTCTCCCTGCTGCAGAAACAAGATGGCTGCCAGATGTTTCCAAAGACAGCCTAAGGAGGGCCATGTTACTAGAGGCCACAGCCCTATCATGCGGCATTGATGGCTTTTGGCTTCTTCATGGACTGATGGCATCCCTAACAGACACTGTACAAGGATTCTCAGCTAGGTTCCTCACAGCCTGTGCTCCAACCTATTATGGCATGATGGTGGCGTACTTTATACGGAGTAAGACCAGTGAAATATGTCCATAAGGATATCACTTTCCAACAAAACATTATTTTGATTATCTACTAACATTTTTCTCTGAGATTAAGGAAATACCATTCGCTATCTGGGAGCTTACTCTGCATATCACACAAATAAATCATAGTTTATTAATAAACTACATCGGATTCTTGGTGGCACACTTTAAGTTAAGTTGAAAACGTACATCTAAATAGATTCCTATGTCTGTTTGGTAATCTGTGACTCAAGATAAATGCGAATCATCTGCGCAAGGATGAAGAAATGAGAAATCGAAAACATAGGTGTATATTGAAGTATTGTTCAGTTGTTCAGGTACTCATATAGGTAAGAGAACGTCAACTACCTATGTTTGTTTGGACATTGGCATCGACAGTGAATACACTGTTCTAGTTTACGGTAGCAGTTTTTCCTCTATCAGGATTTTATTTGAAAATTCAGACCCTACAAATTATATATCGCATTTATTCCATAAATGTCCTTAAACCTTAGCTTATCATTAAAGGCTGATTAACCTGAGTTTCTTTATCAAGATTATTTTCTTAGGTAATTTTCTTAGGAACATTTAGAAATCATAATAGTTGCATGGTCTGCAAGGTAACACCTTCGGCATAGGAAAAACAAAACCTCATTATATTAAAGGATTACCCCAAAACCACTCACAGCAGGGTCACATTTAATTGCAACTACCAGAACACATCCTTCAACCGTAGGTATCAATCTGGACATAATTGTGGCAAGTTTTATACAATGACAAAGGTTAGTGGAGATGAACAATAAGGTATTGGAGAATGCGGATTTCACCAAAAACATCTTGTAAATGTTGTCATAGGTATACAAACAAAGCGGTATGTCACAAAGTGGCAAGTGTGTGATATAAGATGCCCATTCACCTTCCATAGAAAGCGGGAAGACGATTATTACATGTAGCAGTGTATCTTTCACTTTTATTGTATCTTTAAGATATCTTTTAATAGCCTCAAGGCTAGGCACCTTGCTGTTGAATTCTGCTTTATAAATAGTTTGTTGTGTGATTGTTTGTATCTTATTGGTCAAGGTACCACCCGTTTGAGAGCCTAATAAAATAGCACATTTATCAACAGTTAATTTGTCGTAATGTAATTCTTTTAACCAGCTTTTTTATATTCCACCCACAAGGTACCTACACTGGGACCATGTAAAAATATATGTTCAATAGTTTCAACGCTATTGTTGCAAACACTGCATTGATTTGAATCTGATATTTTGAACTGCTTTGTTTGTCATTATAGTTCTGGCAATAATTTAAACTGTAATAATTGTCGATTGATCCTAAGCTCATTTTTGAGTAAT
>OZ012689.1:6629586-6663610 GCA_963942565.1 Maea johnstoni | reverse complement strand
TTGTGTGAGTGCAAGACAGCTGCGAATAGAAGATTGCAGTATTTCCATCTACTGCACGAGTTGCCACCCCATTATGCGATGTAGAACTTTGCAATGCTGGACGATTAAGTGCCAGGTTTGGGTAGCGTACACCTTTTAAAAAAGGGAGAGAGTATATATATATATATATATATATATATATATATATATATATATATATATATATATATATATATATATATATATATATATATATTTACATTCCTTTTGGAGCTTTCGAAAGGTGGAGGAATTTCTTTGTTTTCTTTTTATCTTGTCGCGATATGACTTACGATATGGATTTAGAATTTTGTTTACAGTATATTTTTCTTTCATACTGAAATTAGATTATGACCAATTATTTATGTTCGTGGAAAGCATCACATAACCCTAAGCTACCACATACCTCAGCCTGGTGCAACAGAAAGCAGTTAGTGACAAGATATTAGCTATAGAATATTTGACTTTTGGTCCAGGCCCATTGAACTAACAGTTTCGCAATTGCAGTATTACTAATCAGCAAGATTGGTATAAACTGCAATTCTTCTACATGTAATCGTTTCAATCAAAGCCTTAACGCTTATCATTAATGACATTTTAGTGGCGTGAATATTTATTCATTTTTTGTAACATAGGTTATCCACTGTATTCAATTGGAAAAGATTCGATATGCTGATTCAACTGTTGGTTTTGAAAACACGGAGCATGTTGATTCACCACATAGGTTTGCATTTTTTTGTTTACATTAGACTAATGAAAGGATATAATTAAAAATAGACAACCACCTCTACAGAGAACCACTACAACCAATGAAATAGAAAACTAACCTTTTAAATACCCCATTATTGATTTCCAATTTACTTTAAATACTATCATAGTTGTAATGAAAACCTAACATAAAGTTGTTGAATATAAACTATAAACATTCTGCGTTTTAATGCTATCATTCCTGTTTATAGTATTTATCATTGCTCCCTAGTTCCCTTATTATGTGAGCAACACCTCTAGCTATTGATCTATACGTCTGCATTATGTGCATTTGTTTGTACACAGAGCCTTTAAACGGTCCCATGCTTTGAAATCATTTGAAAAATAACTCACCTCTACAAAAGGAGATCCCGACCACGTAAAGCCAACACAAACAAGTTAACTTTCCCATCTTTGAAATCAACGAACTCTCTGCAGTTCATAAGGGTGAAATCACCTCCGTTCTTTGTAGACACTGATTATGAAGCCATCTGCTTTTCTCTAGGGAGTGGGCACTGATTATGTGCATTGTAGCATCTCTCATTACAAATACCTAACTATCGAATGTTTGCTAGGCTTTTAGGTAATCATCATATCGTATGTAGTTTTATGGCGATTCCCTTTGTCTTCTCCAACCCCCTTAATGCATTTGGTTATTTTACCTGAAACACAATGAAATATCAAATTACCACGTTTACCGCTATTTGGAAAATCTCACTTTGCCAAAAAGCCCTTTACAATGAGAAGGATATCTTTTTACTTTTACTCGCAATTTTGTGTTTGAGAGCTTCTCGTATTTTTGAAATCCACCATTAAAAGTATGTGTCTGTCGATTGACAAAACACCAGGGTATTGCAGAATTAATAGCAATGCATTTACACAGTTGCTTAATTGGTCCGGAATATGTGCATCACGATACTAAATGCGACATTACTGTCTCTCTCTCTCCATGACAAAGTTCAGTAATGCAACGACTCATACCCCACAGGGAGGAGACCCTCTTGGCTAGCTTAATGGTGTACAATAGGAGCTAAGCTGGTGCGGTGCCCTGTTTGCCATATAAAAGAAGGGGGATGTATATATATATATATATATATATATATATATATATATGTATATATATGTATATATATACATATATATATATATACACATATATATATATATATATATATATATATATATATATATATATATATATATATATATATATATTATATATATATATATAGTATATATATATATATATATATATATATATATATATATATATATATATATATATATATATATATATATATATATATATATATATATATATATATATATATATATATATATATATATATATATATATATATATATATATATATATATATATATATATATATATAGACACCAAGACATATAGACACCAAGATCAGTTTTCTAGCTAATGTGGATGCATAAATATGCAGAAATATAGCATTCGGTAGCGGCCATTTTGAATTCCTATATGGCCGCCAGTTGCCATAGCAACCACTGTGAAAAGGTATTCAGGTTACTAAGTCTGTGTTTAACTTTGTCAATGCTAAGAACCATAGGCCCTCGATACCCTAAGTGTTCAGCATGCATTAGTTTCATTAACAATAGCTTTAGAGGTCAAATTTTGTGTCATAAGCTTAATAAGTACAGCAGCTTGGTTATCAACTTGAAATCCAATTTAAATGTCATCTGATGATAACAGCTATTTCAGAATTAAGTTCTGTACCCCTGAAAGCCTACTTGTAGACTCCAAGGTCCTGTTTCTAGCTATTCTGTATGATTGAATATGCAGAAATATAGCTTTTGGTAGTGCTTATTTTGAATTTCAATATCGCCACCAGTTGCCATGGCAACCACTGTAAAAACGTATTCAGGTTACAATGTCGTAAATGTGTGGTATAAACGATTAGCAGATCAAAATGTTGCACATTTTTATACAGCGTGTATAGAGTTAGGTTTTTGTATTACTTGAGATACAATACAGAATAACTATCTATAACCATGTTTTCTGAGCCTTAAATCAGCACAATATTGAAGCAATATGGTCATATTTTAAAGCCGTCAAATTGCATTTCTAACATTAAACCATGCAGGAATCAACATTGCAAGGTTCACCCTTTTGGCTAGTAGACTAATACTGCATATGCCTCGGACTATCCATGTTCATAGTAAGGGTTAAAAACAATTTTCCTTCAGTCTACGAAATTCATGTTTAAGTGATAAACATTATCAAAGCAACATGCCTTTGCTTCATGTGAATTTTAGTAGACACAGATGCTAAGGGTGTACTGAATAGCCCACGTATCATAACAAGTACCAATAAACATTTTGCGAATAGATTTTCCATAATGAATCCTACCATATGAAAAGACAGATTTTGAATATATATTAGAGTAAACACCACTTAGATCAGCTTCACATTGATCAATGAAGAAGCATTTTCTTGTCATGGCAGACACAACAATATGCTTAATCATTGGTAGAGGTGTTATTCAATTGCTTGATGATCGTATATCATACCCAATTATGGGGTTGCAGCAAAACTATCAACAATGTATGGTTTGAGTAAATACCCATTAGGCTTTTTTGTTTAACCACTTGTATGTATTTATAAAGGCTACATGTACAACCGATAGACCCAATGATAGCTAAAAGTATTACTTGCACTATGGATGCAAATAACACTTAAACGCCATATAAACACTCAAAGTATGAAACGCGGAACGCATATGTATATATATGTTTATATATATATATATATATATATATATATATATATATATATATATATATATATATATATATATATATATATATATAAATATATATATATATATATATATATATATATGCATCTGTGTGTGTATGTATATATTTGACTGTGTATACTTGTGTTTACTAGACAAGTATTGTACTCTATACTTTTCCATTTTCCACGAATACGTCTTTCTTGTAGCACCTCATCTTATTACAAATTGATGCTAGATACACAACTAGGAGACAGGTTGACACTTTTAAAAACTTTATTGAGGTCCTTAAATACAAGTTACAAATAACACGAACACTCTTTATTACATTTAACGATTCACGATTAGCTCTTTCGCGTATCTCATGATAATATTTCAAATAGATATTTCAACCCTATTGGGTACTTTGATGATAAATTTCAAGTTCATCAAATTTAGAAAAAAATATGCTATCTTGTTATGTGTCCTGCTTGGTTGAAACCATTGATCTTACCATTGGTGGGACAAAGTTGTAGCGGAAGTGTTTATGTGAAGACTAGTACTTAGTATATGTATCTGAAACTGTTTATCTCTCCTACGTCCAAGATGGTCAGTCCACATCCTTTGACTCCACACCTTGAGGTTGCTCTTAATAAAAGGGTCACTTTTACAATGTCCTTGACAGATATAGCTCCTTTACTCGTATCATATGTCTAATTACCAAAGTAGTACAGGTAAGTATCCCATCCAGTGGACGTTATGGGTGTGTTTGTGCAGAAATTGAAAAGGTCACACTCCATTGATTCATCATTGAATGCAAATGCAACACAGGATTCATGAAGAAGGCAGGTCCTTGCACAGACAAAGACGGAGGCAACCTGAACAGACTTAAAGATGTTTCCATCTGGCTTCATAGTGGAACCGACATGATAGAAGCTGTTTCCAACTAAAATGAAAAATGACAATATAATGACAAACACACATACACATATATACATATTTAGGTATGTGTGTGTTTATTGTATGCATGTAAATTTGTGTATGTATACATTTAATGTAGTGTGTGTCTGTGTATGTATGCATGGAATTATGCAGGTATGCATGTGTTTTTTTAACATATTAATGAGAATTTACTAATAAATGATAGGTTGAAATAAGATATATCACACTAAAGACATCCTGTAGATGGCAATGGCACTACTGATTAGTTAACATTGGGTTTTTAATTTGCAATGTTTGAAATTATCAATTTAAAAAAAATTGTGCAACATGTCAGGTTGAAATAACATATTTTTATACAAAAAACGCCCTTTGGATGGCAGTTGGTTTTGGATCATTCTAACTTAATTTTAGAATGGGCACGATGAATTAATGTCTAAAAAACATATACACCATTGTCCTTGCAAAGCTAGGATATTATATGACGCTGTCATGTACTTACCACCTTTTGGCCCAGGATAAACCTCTACCTCACAAAGGGTTAGAATTCCTGCATTTGGCGGACGTAGGATTATCATGAGGTACCTCGAAAGGTAGTCCTCACCATGAGTGCATGTCACTGAGAGTTGTGTGGCTGCCAGTGTACCATTATGACGGTGACAAAAACGGTGAGTATCATTATTGGAACCAGTATCAGGAATGATTGGCTTATCATGTAGGAGAATATCGAAGTCACGAAGCCGATTGCCTACAAAAAATGCATGGAAAAGGTGTTGCTTACGCACGAATAAATACACATTAATAAATCAAAAAAATCCTTTTCATGCAAGACCTTAATTAAATGAAAAAGTAAATGACCAGAACGTTGAATCGTAGTAAATGTTAATGTAATAGTATTTGGTAAACTCCATAATTTACAACTTCTAAAATTGTTTTGAATCTTTGCCAATAATGTTCATGCACGTATCATAAGCACTGTAAACAATATCAACATGACAATGCCAATGGAGAAAGCTAAGTCAGTGTTGTCGCCTTAATCCATATATGTTGAGCACAAGAGGTCATCATCATGCCCTATTTCTGGGGTTGATAACAGGTTAAAAGAATAGTTACCTCTTTTTAAACAAGTGATTTTAATGGACAATTATGAGAAGTGTTATTTTTAGATACATGTCCCTATTGTTAGAAGTGGTATGTCAGTGAGAACGTTGGAAGAAGGCAATGAGGTCTGTCAGCGTCATCTTCACAACTATCGCCTAGTCGTCTTCATCATCATTATCATTGTCATTAGCCGCCAGCATCACCATCACTTTACAAGTAATATGTATTAGTTACGAAGATGGAAATCAACCACGAACTGGTAATTCTTCGTGGGAAATTAAGTGGAGTTTTCTTACCATTGATATTTCTGTTCGCTATAATAACTCTCTTGACGTTGACCAGTTGACCAAGATCCACCATCCACCAGGGTGATATCTGGGACCGTGTGTGGGTGCACGACCCCTGAGAATAGCGGTTTGCTGTATTTCCATCTACTGCATGAGTTGCCAACCCACCATGCACTGTTGAACTTTGGAATGCTGGGCGACTGAGTGCCAGGTTTGGATACCTTAAAACGTCTTTAAGAAAGGAAAAGTGTATGCATCATAGTGAAGATAAGCTTATTTTAAATGCAGATATTTAAATTAAGACTGTTTCTTTCCTTTTTTTCTAATGCATGAGTTGCTATCATAACATATATATGTACATATATATAGTGTTATATGATGACTAAAGAATGTACTCACCGCTACCAAAGATAACACCGATCATGCAAACACAGAACAAGCCTGTTAATTTACCCATTTTAAATGAATACAGATTCTTTTACTATTAGAAGTAAAATCTGTTCCTTATTAGGCACCGTCTGGGTGTATCTGAGGGAATGGGCCCTACTCTTGGACATTCCGTGTTTCATACTCTGAGTGTTGTTATGGCTTTTAATTGTAATTGGCCTCGATAGTGCAAGTAATACTTTTAGCTATTATTGTGTCTATTGGTTGTACCTGTAGCCTTTATAAATACATACAAGTGGTGAAACACAAAAGCCTATTGGGTATTTACTCAAACCATACATTATTGATAGTTTTGCTGCAACCCCATAATTGGGTATGATATACGATCACCAAGCAATTAAATAACACCTCTACCAATGATTTAGCATATTGTTGTGTCTGCCTCTATGTTGGAACTTTTAAATCAGTTTCTACATCACCATGGTTAAGTATCATAATAACCATGAGAAGAAAATGCATCTTCATTGATCAATGCAAAGGTGATCTCGGTAGTGTTTACTATATATGCAAAATCTGTCTTTTCATATGATTGGATTCATTATCGAAAATTTCTATTTGTTTTGATCAGTTGTTTTGATGAAGTTTACCACTTAAAACATGCATTTTGTAAACTGAAGGAGAATTATCTTTACCCTTACTATAAACATGGATAAGTGTAGTCCAAAGCATATTTTTAATGTGAGAGCTTTTATAATGGAAATGTCCTCTTTTCATTTAATATTTCTGTTTTAGTCGAATTTTCACAAGTTCAGAAACCACCGCCTAACCCGCAGTCAATGGGAATTGTCTTACATGCCCCTGCCAGGATTAGAACCCAGGCAGTGGTGAGAGACGGCCAGCACTCAGTGGCCGCACCTTAGCCCACAAGGACATCAGAGCAGGCCATGTTTTACCCTGAAAAATACATGGCGGGAATAAGAGGCAGGTTTGGCAGATTTGAAAAGAAATTGTCACTAATCAAAGACATGATAAGAAATGAAGTCCACAATTTTTTTCAGCATATTTATTTCCTATATCAACCATGATATATTCAGGTACATACAATTGTCTACTGTTTCATAATTGTATATTGTTTCATAGAGTACCTTTTCTATATCCTACATGTTTGATAGTTAAGATTTACTTAAGCTCAATGCTACTTGGCTGTATCATTATTTATGCGGTCTTAGCTGACCCATGGAAAATGAATAAGAATGATAAAAAATGATCGCATATATCACACGGTTATAGAAGTTTCAAATCAATTGATTGATACAGCACGTTTAAAATATTAAAAGGTGATATTACAGAGGTTCAAGGCCATTACTAAGCTGTAAGTGTAGCAATCTTATAGTTACACGATGAGAGCAAAATGACTGGTAGTTTGAAATATATGTCACAATTTAGGTTTGTGAATCAAAAAGCCTCATCCAGATTAACACATTAATATATAACTCAAAATATCTAGAAGCATATTGATGAATTATATATATATATATATATATATATATATATATATATATATATATATATATATATATATATATATATATATATATATGTGTGTGTGTGTGTGTGTGTGTATGTATCTATGCAAGCATGCTTGTGTATGTGTGTGTTACCTAGATACGTATTGCACTATATACTTTTTCATCTAATGCTAAGGTATTCACCAATACATCTTTTATGTACCTCCTGATGATATTACACATTATTGCTAAACACAAAACGAAGAGGCAAGTTGACACCTTTAAACGTTGTTAAAGTCCTTATCTACAAATAATAAATAACACGATGCCTCGTCATAACATCTAAGTATTCACAAATACATCTTTCATGTACCACCTGATTATATTACTAATAAGTATTTCATACCTATTAGGTATGTTAAATAACAAATTTCTAATTTATCAAATGTAACAAATTTGTGCTCCTAGTGAATTTTCCACAAATTGATATGCCTTTGTGACTCATGCAGATTACGAACATTAATAACATTAATTTTATATCATTAATACGTCTTAGCCAGGATTTAGAAACTGAGTGCCTAAAATTGGCAGTTGTAAAATTGTTGGGCGTCCAAATTTTTAAGGGGAATCACAATATACTCATATTTCAACCATAGACATGTATAAATTCATCAAAATAAGGCATGGTATCATTAAACAATGTCATGGGAATGACATTAGAGATAGAGATAACAAAAATCAATTATAAGCTTGAGATTTAGATTTTCAGAAATTACACACAAAAATATTTGGGTGTCCTGAGGGTTCTTTTTAAGGGTTTGGGTGTCCAAAAAGGCACCCAGACGCCCTGCTGGCTAAGACCATCGCGGGATTTTTAACCTTTGTTAGTCCAAATTGTATTTCTCTAGCAAACGTCTTATGCCAAATTGTAATGGGATTCATTAGCCAAGATCTAATACCAGTTTGTTCATGTTTGGCGATCTTATAAAAGTTTGGTCCATCATAGTACTGTTGCCTATCAAATGAACATTGAATCAAGCACAAAATATTTACAACCAACTGTGCTAATTTTTGAGCTATGTAGAGTCTTTAAGATTGGAGAGCAAGGGGCTTCTTTAAATGAATTTGATAATCTCGCACACATATATGCGTCCATGATTTGTTCTCAATTTTATGTTATCACAAACGCACATATGCATGTGTGGCATTGGAAGGGTAAAACGAATAAGTAATTACTGATAAACATCCAATGTATTTCATTAATGTTGCCTAAATAAGTATTTAGGTATCGCACAAATATTTCACAAATCAATGTTTTGTCCTCATAAAAATGGTTTCATAAGAATGTGTCATGTGTCGCGAGGTGCTTTGCATATACATATTTTGAAGTTTGCTATGCCTCTTGTGATGAAACTCTCACAAGTATCTCATACACGCTCCTTTCCTATTAGATGTCTAATTGCCAAAGTAGTACAGGTAAGTATCCCATCCAGTGGACGTCACAGGTGTGTTTGTCAAGACATTGAAAAGGTCACACTCATTTGATCCATCACTGAATGCAAATGCAACACAAGATTCATGTAGAAGGCAGGTCCTTGCACAGACGAAGACGGAGGCACCCTGAACAGACTTAAAGATGTTTCCTTCTGGCTTCATATTTGAACCAACACGGTAGAAGCTGTTTCCAACTAAAACGAAAAATGTTGATATATCATGTTACATACACACGCACACACACATACATATGTACATACATACATACATACACACATACATACATACATACATACATACGTGTTTGTATGTACATATGTATGCTGAGTGTGTGTGTGTGTGTGTGTGTGTTTAATGTATGCATGTACATATGTTTGTATGTATACACATAATGGCTGACTTCAAGTACGGTGTTACATTTAACACACATGGTAACACTAACGGATCTGCTTATCCCAGCCCCTCAACACAGTGCAAGATGTTAACATCTAGGCCAACACAGATGTTAGCAATGGTGTTACACTTTTTGAAGATCTGTGTCCTGTTCAATCAAATAATGTTTTTCATAGTAAAGAACAGCAACATGCTGGGAAGGTGATACTTAACTATTAGTCTCTTTCAGTTTATAGACACATATCAATCATATCATTAGGATAATACAAACCTGACATAAAAATTATAAAAATTATCATTAATTTCATTTTCATTGTTTAAATCATTATCATTTATAGCTTATAACTTTTCTCATTATTATTATTATTATTCTCATTATTCTCATTGTTATTATCATTATAACTATTATTATTATTGTTATTATTATTATTATTATTATTATTATTATTATTATTAATATTATTATTATTATTATTAATGAACTGTTGAAATGAAGTGAATTATACTCAGACAATATTTTAACTAGCTGCAGTGCGTCATGAGCATGGTCTTAGCCAATATTTGGAAACAGGGTGTCCAAATGGAGGTTTCATAGACTTTTGCGTTTCCAAAGTGTGGTACAAAGTACATAAGTACTAATAAAATAAACCCTACATATTTACAGATTTTGCTACATATTTACAGATTTTGCTTTTTTAGGCCAGTAACTGCTTTGTGTGTCTTATAAAAGTGACACTACAGCTTCTTCATCTTCTATCTTCTGAGAAAAGTCATTATCAGCAAATTCTGACATAAACTTTTGGGTGTCCAAACTGTCAAAAACAGTGTTCTGGGTATCCAAATGACACGCTTGATGCATAGGCGGCTAAGCCCCTGGTCATGAGTAGCTGAAGATGGTGCTCCACATTAACATAGGACTTGAAGTCTAAACGGTGTTAGCACCTAAGCCGTTACTGTTAAGGCCTTCAGAAAGTATATGGGGAACATGCTCTCTTCAACACCTTTCACTGGTCAACACTAATATTTTCTGTTACATTTTGTGTTAACACACATATTATGGGATAGATGTGTGTTACCACCTAACATATGCACATCACTTCAAATAGCGTGTTACCACCCCTGGTAACACTAACACAGATGTTAACATCTGTGTTAACACCATACATGAAGTCAGCCAATGTATGTGTGTGTCTATTCATGTATGCATGGATTCATGCTGGTAGGCTGAAGTACCTATTTTAACATCATAATGAAGATTTACTGAAAGATGGCAGGTTAAAACAACATATATAATACACAAAAGACACCTTGTAGATGGCGATGACGCTACTAATTGGTTGACTGTGGGTTTTAGACCATTTTAACTTAATTTCAGAAACGGCACAATGCAAGGTTTCCTTTCATTTGTAATGTTTGAAAAATGCTAATACCTAAAGGAAAATATAACTCTGCCATTGCAAAGCTAGAATATGAAATGATCCAGTTGTCTACTTACCACTTTTTGGCCCAGGATAAACCTCTACCTCACAAAGGGTTAGAATTCCTGCATTTGGCGGACGTAGGATTATCATGAGGTACCTCGAAAGGTAGTCTTCACCATGAGTGCATGTCACTGAGAGTTGTGTGGCTGCTAGTGTACCATGGTGACGGTGACAAACGCGGTGAGTATGATTATTAGAATCAGTATTAGGAATCATTGGTTTATCATGTAGGAGAATGTCAAAATCACGAAGACGGTGGGCTACAACAAATACACAGAATGGTATGGCATTACGTACGGATAGATTCAGATTAATAAATCAAAATTTCCCTTTCATGCAGGACCTTAGTAGAATGGAAAAGTAAATGACCATAACGTTGAATCATAGTATATGTATATATATAATAGTATAAGGTAAAATCCCTACTTTACAATTTCTAAAATAACCTTGAATCTTTGCCAATAATTTTCACGTATCATAAGTAGGACAAATATATCGATAGGACAATACCGACCTATGTCAGTCGTGTCGTGAGGAAAATACTTGTAGATGAGTAGGTGTTTCTTGGGTTAATAGTGGATTTATGAAAAGGTAATCCCATCCTAAACAAAAGGATATCACGGGTAATTTCGAATGGACTCTTATAAGCAGTTTTATTTTCAGAGGCATATCTCTATTCTTATTCATGGTCTATCAGTATAATGAACACTGCCATCGTCATCTTCACAACAATTGCCCAGTCCTCTCCATCATCAGCAGCAGCAGCTGAGACAGCAATCCAGTATCACCAACATTTTGTGATATGTATCAGCAATGAAGATATAAAATCAGTCATGGATTTCTTCGTAAGAAATCAAGTGAAATGTTCTTACCAAGGTTACGTCTGTTCGTAATGACAACTCTCTTGATGTTGACCAGTTGACCTAAGTCCACCATCCACCATGGTGATATCTGGATCCCGGTGTGAGAGCAGGACCCCTTAGAATAGAAGTTTTCCGTATTTCCATCTACTGCACGAGTTGCCACCCCTCCTGCGTTTGTTGAACTTTGGAATGCTGGGCGACTGAGTGCCAAGTTTGGATACCTTACATCTCCTTTAAGAAAAGGAAACGTGTGCCTTACAGTGCAGATCAGCTAATTTTAAATGCAAAAATCTAAATCAAGATTGATATTTTAAACTTTTTTGTGCGCTGCAAACCATAACATATGATCAGGTAGCAGGTTACGATACTGTAGAGTACAGGCATACTATTCCTATTCCAGTTGACCAGACGTATTCAAGAGTCAGGTTTGCATACTGTACATATACTTTAAGGACACACTTGCTTATTTAATTTTAACGTTACAATTTTTGTCATACTTTTCATAAAGGCTTTTCCGGGTGTCCTCTTTTGAGAATCATCAGGACATCACTGACTCACTTAGCTATTGATTCAAATCTAAGTTCAGTTGTCAGGTCATCAATGCATCCATGCCGAGGAAACTGATTGACAATCAGGTGTGTGCTCGAGTAGTATGCCTGGGCTGGCCACTCATTTAGTGCAAGAACCAAATATTGGCACTGTGGAAGCCATTGGGTATGACCCACTTAGCTATATTTATGTCAGGTTTAATAGGGGAGGGTACAAGACTAGAGTACAGGTTCAAAAACAAGTTGTGTATGTGAAGGCCTCTGCTATACCAAGGGCTATCTCAAATAAGTTTGGATTTTGGAATTTCGTCTTTCGACACTTCTTCTACCATATTGCGGCTAATTCGTGACTAGCCAGTTGTAACTGATGGAGGAAACCGGAGTATATGGGGAAAACACTGCCTAACCTTAGGTGACTGACAACTTTCTCACAATGCCCGTATGGCATTCGAGCGCAGGCAGTGGTGAGAGACAGCTGGCAGTCAGTGGCAACACCCTAGATCTTACTACTATCACGGCAGGCCCACCTCAAATAAGCAAATGCGCCTTAAAAAACTGTTACAGAGGGCGTCACCACGTCTATCACTATTTTTCTGAATGTACCCCAGTTCTATTTCTAGATAATCATGATGAAATTTCAATATGTTCGTTAAATAATTTGTAAATTTCTTGTTCGTGTTGTGATAGTAACATACGTCTTTTATGGTAAATAGCAACTAAATGTGGGGGTATATACTCATGATTCCCGACTTGGTGTGGCACTTTTCATGCGTGGCCATTACAGTGCGTGTGGCACAAATATGCACCAGTCTCCCTCACTTTCACAAACATAGCTACAGTCATCTAAGGAGAAACCAGTCAAAGTACAGAACAGATCTTTTTACAAATGATATTGCATACTGTACACAGGATCTCAATAATTTCTAGCTAAGGGATATAAATTTGATAAAATTCAAATTTTTCCTGGCTAATAGCTCCACCCTGTTTCACCAAACAGTTGTCTTTCCTAATGGCATAATCATATTTAGAGAACAAACTAACATTGTCTTGTTATATTCTCCTTAGTAACACTACATGGCTGACCATCTGTCTCCTAGATAAGGGTCTGTGTGATGATGAGGTTGCCTCGGACAACTAATATACACTTATATTCAATGAGAACATTATTTAAATTCCGCTGCTTGTATTGGAAAAACAAAAGTATTTTGTATTCTGCACTTACGTCATACAATGGATTAAGAATGGTGTTACGTTTTAGATAATGAAAAAAGAATGTACTCACCCTTACAAAAGATCACTCCGATCATGCAAAGACAAAGCAAGCCTGTTAACCTTCCCATCTTAAAAGTATACTGAGTTTTAGCTATAAGAAATAAACTCTGATCCTTATTAGGCACTTTGTGTGTACCGTCTGCGCTTATCTTAGAGGATGGGCCCTACTCTTGCGCAGTCTGCGTTTAATACTATGAAGTTTTTTTATGGTTTTAAATTGTTAGTATAGTGCAAGCATTGCCTTTAGCCTTCATTATATTCATTGATTGTACCTGAAGCTTTTGTAAATAGTACGTACAAGTGGTTAAACATAAGAGCCTAATTGGTATTTACTCAAAGCCTACATAGTTGATAGCTTTGCTGCAACCACACAATTAAGTATGATATACGATCATAAAGCAATTGAATAACAAGTTTCCCAGTGCCACTGTGTGTCTCTATGTTTGAACTTAAGTATCAGTTTCTAAAAAATCACAATGAGCTATGTACCATAATTACAATTACAAGAACAAGCAAATTCATTGGTCAATGGGAAGCTAATCGTGGTAGTGTTTACTTTAATACATATGCAAAATCTGTCTTCTCATATGGTAGGGTTTGTTATAGAAAATCTATTTGCAAAATGTTTACTGGTGCTTTACTGGTTATGATTTCGCAGAAAATATGTGAGCAATAAAGTACACTTTCAACATCGTTGTCTATCACATTCACATGTTCAAAGCAAATACATGTGTACTTCTTCCAGTTCTTTTGATGATGTTTAACACTTAAATCACACATTTTGTAGACTGAAGTGAAATTGTCTTTAACCATATCTATGAACATGGATAAGTAGAGTCCGATGCATATTTACTTTGTGAGTGATGCAAGGGGTGTATCTTGGAAGAGAGTACTTGACATTATTCTAACGTTTTAAACTGGAATTTTCTTTTCTTTTTTTCTTTAATATCACTGTTGAAGATTGGAAAGTTTCTCCCCAAAAGGTTGAAAGGACTAGGTCGTCTCGGAGAAAGTGAGAAGACTAGAGTAAAAAACATTTCTCCGGAAGGTCTTTACATTTGCAAACGTTTCCTCATCAAATGTAACCAAATTTGACTCTCGCTTAACTTGAACTTTCGAATACAAGTTCGATAACTTGATTTTTAAAATTTCAGTGACATACTTTTCGCAATTATTCAGGAACAAAAGCATCATCATAACATAAGTATTTACAAAAATACATCTTTCATATATGAATAGATATCTATTTGTAATATAATCAGGAGGTATATATACCTCCTGATTATATTACAAATAGATATCTAATCCCTATCAAGTACGTTTTCTGCCAAATTTTTCCTTTGGAATTTTCCTCAAATTGATATGCCTTTGTCACTCATAGATATTTCGAAAACTGATAAATGTGCATGTGACAACTGCATGAGGTAGTCCATGCATTGCATGGATTATTAGCCTTTTTTGCACGAAAGTATTATGCCCAATTATAATGGAACTTATTGGCCAAGGTACAGTAATGATCATTAAATCGCGCACAACATTCTGACAGCAAACTGTGATTATTTTCTAGGTATGCATAGGGCGTCCTCAAAATTGACGAGCCAGGCTCTTTTTAAATATAATAGGATAATCTTGCACGCATATATGCGGGCATCGTTCTAAATTTGTTTTTCTTTCTTTCTTTCTCAAATCCCTTTTCCACTTTCTGGAGTCCCGGCAGTTTCAGCAGTCAGGTTGGGCGCATCTTTAGTCCATGCGTTCCTTTATTGCCTCAGTTGCTCGCTTCACTTCCTGTACATCCTCACTGTACAGATCTGACACCTTTAGGAGTTTGTCCATTTGCCCATATTCCGAGCACTTGATCATGTGATCGTAGTTGTCTTCTTCCCTCTTGCACAGAGGGCAGCACATCCGGGGGGGGGGGGGGGGGGGGCACTTGGGTATTTAGGGGGGTGCATACGTTCGTTATCAAAATTAAAAAATGACCCCAAAGCACTGATTTCTGGCCAAAAAAGCCCCCTTATTTTAATAAAACGCTGATTTTCTCCACTAAATAAACACCCCTTCTTTTATCAAAACACTGACATTGAACGGGAACACGTATTTTAATTTAAGATTTTATAATCCTCTGCGTGTTTAGCGGCAGCAAGTGGCAGCAGCTAACTCGGAAGCCCAGTCACTTCGGGAGTCACTCGGCGTCAGAGCTGCGGATATTTCGTGGATTGTAAGGGGATTTTGACCCCCATACCCTTCTTTTACAAAATCGCGGACATGCAGAGGTCTTAAAAAAAGACCCCTTCTTCCACGAAATACGTATCGAAGGTGCGGCCCCCCTCTGTACCTGAGTGCCCCCCCCCCCCCCCCCCCCCCCCCCGGGCAGCACAGGTCTGTATTGGCTGCCTTGTTGTGGCCAGTCGAGTCATATTCAGTCAATATTTGTTAGCCAGTCTAGCCATTCTAGACTCCTGTGAGTCTATATATTCCTTCTTTCCAAATATCTTTGTCTCTTAATTTCTTATTTACTTTACTTGCATTCTCTAGTTCACTTTGAAGTTCATTTTGTATTGCTTTTTTTGGTAATGTTTTTCCATTTTACTTTGCTCAAGGCACCAAGTTCATTGTCACTTATATCATTTACCGTAATTTCGCGTGTATAAGACGCACCCGTATATAAGACGCACCCCTTGTCCATGCCTTTAAAATTATGTATAGACCTTAGCTTTGTGTATAGTGCGCAGCCCCTTTCCGGAAAATCAACTTCTCAAGAATAACGCTAGGAAACCAGTGGAACTCATTTCAAAATGAGTGAAACATGACATCAATGCGACGCCAACATGACATCAATGCTCATCACTCTGTGTCAGTGCCCGACACTCATAGCCATAGGCATGATATTGATTGTAATCACTAAATTCACGCAGTGAGTGGTACGGTAATTTCAATTTGTACATGCCGTGGCAAACATTGTCTTGGCCGCATTATAATTGTAATTAGGCGATCTCCCAGCGGTCTGCGGACTCGATGTAAAACACCCTAGATCCCTAGCTTTGTGTATAAGACGCACCCCTGCTTTGAGTGTGAAAGTTTGTGTAAAAAAGTGCGTCTTATACACACGAAATTAAGGTAGTTTGTATTTCTGCTTTATTGTCTTGATTTCCTGGTACCAGCAATTGGGTAGCTCCATCTCTTTCTGTTCCTCGTATATTTTATTGATCAACTTTTGTGGTTCACCTGATTTTATTCTGTGTAGCATCATAGGCTTCTTTTGAGCTATATAGTGTCTAGCTGGAGTAATACCTGTTTCTGCTTAGAGACCAAGAGTTGGTGTTGTACGTGGTAGTCCAATTAGCTTTTTTAAGCTACCGCTCACTATGCTATCTATTTTCTCCTTTTCCCACTTTGTGAGGTTTGTTAAGGCTCTTTTTAAATTGAATTGGTTAATCTTGCACGCATATATGCGGGCATCGTTCTAAATTTGTTGTTACCACAAACACATATATGCGTGTGTGGCATTAGATGGATAACACAAATTGACAATTATAAATAACCATCCGAGGCATTTCATTAATGTTGCTGATCAAATATTTATGTACTTCACAAATATGTAACAAATCAAAATATTATGCATTTATGAAAGGTTTCATAAATAAATATTATATATATCTCGTGAGGTGCTTTGCATATGTATATTCTGAAGAGATATATTTTCAAGTGTACATCTGAGGAACGTATCGATAGTAATTCAATCCTAAGAATGTTTTCTTAAAAGATATTCTGTGTATAGAAGGAATGTTTCACAAAGGTACTGTTAGTTTATATGAGGAATGTTTAAAAAAACATTCTGAGAAATGTTTCAGAAGTAAGAAGTTTCTACACACAAACTCGTGACTAAACAGTTGCAAATACTGGGGAAAACCTGAGTACCCAGAAAAACAACTGCCTCACCCCAAGTCATTCGTATCTTTTTCACATACCCCATCCAGGATTTGAACCCGGGCAGTGGTGAGAGACAGCTAGCAGTGAGTGGTAAGACCTAAGACCACATGGCCGATGCTCAATGTATCTGAGGAATTTTGCTCATTAAGAGCATCATTTCCAAGATCAGTTCCCAACATTTGACTCCACAACTTGCGGTTTCTCCCAGCTAAAATGTCTTGTCCCAATGTCCTAGGCTGATACCGCACCTTCACTCGTATTAGATGTCTAATTTCCAAAGAAGTACATGTAAGTATCCCATCCAGTGGACGTTACGGGTGTGTTTGTCCAGAAATTGAAAAGGTCACACTCCTTTGATTCATCATTGAATGCAAATGCAACACAGGATTCATGTAGAAGGCAGGTCCTCGCACAGGAAAAAACGGAGGCAACCTGAACAGACTTAAAGATGTTTCCTTCCGGCTTCATATTGGAACCTACACGATAGAAGCTGATGCCAACTAAAACATAAATTGATAATATATCATGTAACAAATACACATACATATGTGTTTACATACATACACACATGCATTCATATAGGTAGGAAAGTAGGCACAAGTGCCTTTTAATATATCAATGAATATGTACTGGACGATGGCAGGTTAAAATAACATATTATACAAAAGAAACTGTGTAGATGGTGATGACGGTACTTATCATTTAACATTGGGTTTTAGACCATTTTAATTAAGCTTTAGAAAGGGCACTAATAAAAGGTTCTTTTTCGTATGCCATATTTGAAAAATGCTAATGTCTAAAAATAGATATGCAGCATTGTCCTTACAATGATAGCATGTTAAATGATCATGTTGTGTACTTACCACCTTTTGGCTCAGGATAAACCTCTACTTCACAAAGGGTTAGAATTTCTGGATCTCGCAGACGTAGGATTATCATGACGTACCTAGAAAGGTAGTCTTCACCATGAGTGCATGTCACTGAGAGTTGTGTGGCTGTTAGTGTACCATTGTGACGGTAACAAACACGGTGAGTGCGATCACTAGAAGCAGTATTGGGAGTGATTGGCTTGTCATGTAGGAGAATATCAAAATCACGAAGACGATTGACTACAAAAAATATACAAATTATATATGGCATACATACAAATATATTTAGATTAATAAATCAAAATTTCCTTTTCATGCATGACCCTTATAGAATGGCAAAGTAAATGACCATAAACGTTGAATGGTAATATATGTCAATATAATAGTATTTGGTAGAATCCCTACTTTACACCTTCTAAATTAACATTAAATCTTTGCAATAATGTTCACGTATCATAAGCAAAACAAGATCAATAGGACATCCTAAAGCGCTAAGTCAATCTTGTCAGGTGATCAGGTGTGCTCTTTTTCTGGAGTTGATAATGGTTTAATTAGAAAGTAACCCCTTACTAAACAAAAACATATGACTTATAATTTCGAATGGACTATTGTGAGTAGTGTAATTTTCAGAGACTTCTCTTTTGTTAGTAATGGTTTGTAAGTGAGTACGTTGAAAGATCTTTTTGATTTCTGTCATCGTCATCTGTACAACCATCACTCAGTCGTCGTCATCATCATCTGCGGCAGCAGCAGATACAGCATGCCAACATCACCATCATTTTACAATATGTATCTGTAAATTACGGTAACGGGAATTAGTTATGGATTTCATCAAAAGAAATTAAGTGCAATATTCCTACCATTGGTATGTCTGTTTGTAATGATGACTCTCTTGACGTTGACAAGTTGACCTAAATCCACCATCCACCAGGGGGATATCTGGAACCCTGTGTGAGTGCAAGACCGCTTAAAATAATCGTTATTAGTATTTCCATCTACTGCACGAGTTGCCACCCCACCATACGCTGTAGAACTTTGGAATGCTGGGCGACCAAGTGCCAGGTTTGGGTACCCTACATCTCCTTCAAGAAAAGGATAAGTGCATGCCTTATAGTGGAGGTATAGTGGAGATGTAGCTTAAAGCTGATTTTGATTGCAAAGATTTAAATCAAGACTATACTTTTTACTTTTTTCTTCTGCTGAATGAGTTGCTACCATAACATATTTATAAAACCTTGGAATGCTAGTTGATGAAGTGCCAGGTTGCGATACCGTACACATATACTTAAAGTGCATATAAAGAAGGACATTATTTGAAATTCCGCTGTAGGTTTGGAAAAACAAAAATGCTTTTGATTTACCTCAGAGGTATACACTTGCGTCGTACCATGGATTAAGCATGGTATTACGTTTTATATAATGGAAACAAAATGTACTCACCTTTACAAAAGATCATTCCAGTCATGCAAAGACAAAACAAGCCTGGTAACCTTCCCATTTTACAAAGTATACTGATTGGTAACTATTAGAAATAAACTCTGCTCCTTATATGGTACTTTGTAGGTACCGTCTGAGTTTATCGTAGAGAATGTGTCCTACTCTTGAGCATTCAAGGTTTAGAAGTATGGGTGTTTTATGATTTTCAATTATTATAAGCCTCCCTAATGCAAGCAATACCTTTAGCTTTCAATGCATCCTTTGATTGTAGCTGATGCCTTTGTAAATATGACGTACAAAAAAGCCTAATCGTTATTTACTTAAACCACAAATTGTTGATAGTTTTCCTGCAACCCCACAATTAAGTATGATATACGATCATAAAGTAATTAAATAACACCTGCCCCAATGCATATGCATATTGTTTTGTCTTTCTTCATGTTTGTATCAGTTTCGAATCTCACCATGGCTAATTGTCTCATGAAAACAATTACAAATAAATGCACCTTCATTGATCAATGGCAAGCGGAACATGAAGTGTTTACTCTGAATCAATTTGCAAAATGTTCTCTGGTACTTGTAATAATTTTGCAGAAAATACGTTAGCTAACCATTACAATTTTAGTATCTGTACATACATATATATATATATATATATATATATATATATATATATATATATATATATATATATATATATATATATATATATATATATATATATATATATATATATATATATATATATATATATATATATATATATATACATATATATATATACATATGTATATATATATATATATATATATATATATATATATATATATATATATATATATATATATATATATATATATATATATATATGTGTGCGTGTGTGTGTATATATATATATATATATATATATATATATATATATATATATATATATATATATATATATATATATATATATATATATATATATATATATATGTATATATATATATGTGTGTGTGTGTGTTTACAGGACGTTTGTTCAAATCATTCAATAAATGTGGGCAAATTTGACTCTTGATTAAATTGAACTTTTACATTCAAGTCCTTTAATTTGATTTTGTAATTCCTGTGACAGTTGTTTTTACAAATATTTAGGGACAGATATTTCTTTGAGTTTATTTTCGAAATTAGCGCTTAGTCCTCCTAATGCACATGCCGATGACAAAGTTATCTGGATAAATGTTAAGACCAGTGTTTATGCAAATTCTATCTTTTTTTACACCTATATAGGGTTCATTGTGGAAAAACGATTTTCAAGATGTGTACTTGTACTTGTTATGATTTTTCATCAGCTGTGTGACCTCCTTAGTACAATGTCGGTATCTGTGTATGTTAGCACTTTAATAATAGACTGAATGAATATTCGAAATTGGGAAAGATGTTCCTTTTCCTGTCTCATCAGCCTAGTGATAAGTAAAGATGCGTTCTCTGTATATACCGAGTATTGTATAAAAAGTTCATACATGCATACATGTACATAGATAGATAGATATAGATACATACATACATACATACATACATACATACATACATACATACATACATACATACATAAATACCCCATGCTCATGCGGATGATACATTACTTTACATCTCAAGCAAACCTGTTAATCAGCGTGCAGTTGACATAGGGATAGCAAAGTTGGAAAACTGTCTCACCGACATCTACACACGGATGTCGTAAAAAAAAATTCAAACTGAATGCAGACAAGACAGAGGTTCTGTTTATGGCTATCCCACAGATGTGGGCAAAAAATCTTTTCCTATAAACTATCAAGTTAGTAATTCCTGTTTACTTTCTTTGCATAAATAAATGACAAAACACTTCTTTCCTCAAACACGTTCTATTCATAGGATCATAGACGCTGCTCTATTTTCACAGATCTTTGAAAAATGTGTAATGCAGTTTACTCTTCCTTTTGTGAGCATTTTATCTATTTCGGCCACTGTCTGAATTACTGCTCATCTTAGATGAAAGCATTTCAGTAGGTATATGGTTGGCTCTGTAGGGCAACAAAATATCAACCGAAAATCGTACAAGTCAGAATTGCACAGTTTAATTCTAACAGACATTGGCTAAATCTGCCCCTTACTAGTATTGTAATATGAAGACATATTACGAGTTTAGTTCCTAAATCACAGGTGGTGAAGTGTTTTTAAACTTGACTTTGGTAGAGTTTGTAAAAATGGTACAAGAAGTGATCAAATTGGTTTTTACCCATGGATATCTATGGCATTGTATAGTGAGGATACTTCATTAATAAGTAGTAAGTGTTTAATCACTACAGCATAGGTCACGAAACTGGTATTAGTTTACCCTGACTAATTTGGAAGTGCTACATATACTGAACCATCAGATGGATCATGTCTGATATGTCCTCCCCCTTAGCCCCCCCCCCCCTTTCCCTTTTGGAAATGCCTAGATAATTCTTGCGAAATGTAGATAACGTATCACTTAGCTTAAACATACCAAATTTAGTGTCCTTTCTAGAGTGTTTGTCATCAAAAATATTCCCACTATGTTAAGTAAGCGGGAAAAAGGGAAACGGAAAAGGTTGGGTAGAATTAGTATACATGACAAAGAGAAATGTAGATGATACATATACTAAGGCGCATGTCATTGCATTTACAGCTCTTAGTCACTACTACCAGAAAATTCATTTACAAAAAAGAGAAAGAGAAGCAGAATCTGTTGAAATGATGTACTATGGGAACTGAGACAGCAAAGGTGACATATAAATGATTATGAATATTTTACTGAAACGGAAAAAGGTTTTCAATGAATTCAGAATCATTTCATGAAACATAGTTATACATGTAAGTAAAGATCTGCACAGCTATTCATACTGTCAACTATGGAAAGAAATGTTGTGAACTAGTCCATATCATATGTCGCTTGTGAAATAGTCCGTATGACATGTCGCTTGTTCTGAAAGGTGCTTCCATCTATTGGGCAGGTTATACATTATATTTTGATATTTGGGTCTGTCCATTACTGTACGTGAGGGATTGAGAGAATCATAAGATCTTGTTTTTGTTATTCTTGTTGTTTATTCGTGGTTGTTGTTATTGTTGTCCTTAGGGTACGTGATCTCATTTGTATCGTGAGATACTTCCTTGGGAGAACCAACGGACTATACCCATCCCTCCAAGGCCACTTGTCGCCCCCGGCTCTCATCATTCACTATCATTCACTGTCAAGCACAAACTTTTTGTAACAAAATAGAGGAAAAACGGTCAGCCAAGCTTGGGTCAGACAGACTTGAAGTCATCCATTTTATTCCTTTCACCTGAACATAAAAAAGCGCACACTCCTGGGGCCTTAGACGTATAGGGGCTTAGTTTTAAAATTGAAAGGCATTAACAAATGCATGGACACATTTTAGTAAAATATCTTCCCATTTCGTCTTGTTTCGTTTCCCTGTTCCATCGGGTACCCACAGGTAGGCGATGAAAAATGAGAATACCGTCATTTAGCGCATTTCCAACTAAGCCCAAGTTATTATTCCATTATCACTATCATTGTTATCATTATTATAAGTAATATTATCATTATTATTATTATCATTATTATTATCATCATTATTATTATTATCATTTTTATCAAAAGTAATAAAAATATTGTTATCATCATAATCATATCATTATTATCATCATTATTATTAATATCATTATCAAAAGCATTATTTTCACCCTCACCATATCTGTTATTATTATTGTTATCATTATTAGCATCGTCATCATAATTATCATTATTAATGTTAATATTATTATTTTCATTACTATTATTATAACCATTGACATTATCATTAATATTTCTTTATTATTATTATCATTAGTATCATCATATTATCATTATTTTCATTGTCATTTGTATCATTATTTCTATTATCTTTATTATTGTTATTATGTTTACCTTTATTATTAGTATCGTTTTTATTATTATTATTATTATAATAATTATCATTATTATTATTACTATCATTATTATTATATTATCACTATTAGTATTATCATTATTATTACTATTATTATTATTATTATTATTATTATCATTAATATCATTATTATTATCATCATCATAGGTTAGGCCCAGGCTTATTCATACATTGTTTAAAATGTACGAAGAAGACCTCATTGGGTTCAAGATATAGGATATACTTGTAGAGCAATAACCCTTTCTGGTGATATCGATCTACATTGATTGACCCGTACACCGACACACAGGTAAATATGATGCCGCATCATATTTACCTGTGCGTGCGGCACATGAACGTGACAGCTGATTATGTCTATACAATCATTGCCTCTGAAAATCTTGTGCTAATAGCCTAATAACAATGTTATCAGTCGGCAAGCGTTGAAGAAACAAAACATTCAGGCCATGGTTACTCTGATCCAATGATAAGCCTATTCGGAGAAGAAGCGTTTCTGTATCACAAGCTGTATCCACAACAGACTAAGGAAATATTTAGAGCCTGTTGCCTCCATAGCCATGCCTACTGCAACGGCTTCATTCATGAGGACAGGCCCCTATCGACCGCGGCCTTAGCAACCAATCAAAACGTCCCTAAACAAATTTCAAGATGGCCGACAGTGGCTAGTGCGGATAAACTTACCGATGGATTTTCACTAATTTAATGGTAATCGGAAACTATCAGGAATCTCAAGATACTCACTGAACAGGACTAAGGACTATTCGTGATAATGGCGGAGGAAAATGTCAAAGTTGCGGTGCGCGTGCGGCCATTCATATCCTTTTTAATTGCAATCTAACCGGCTAAGGTCCCGTTACTGATGGCGAAAATTGCACTTATGACGGCGTTACGGATTCAACAGAAGCAGGTGCCCGATTTCGAATGTCGGCCTTATCACATTATGACGATGCTCAGAATTTGTTGGTGGAGTTGTCGCGAACAGTTATCATGATATCAATATCTTTCAAAATCAATGTTTAATCGCCAAATTCAAGATCGTGTCACTGCGCTTTTTATACTGTTTTGCTTGTGATGTGAGCAGTAGAGGGGGGGGGGGGGGGGGGGGGGGGGGTGATACGGGTGCCAGTGTCACGAGTGTGCGTGACTGACCTGATAGAGAATCCCCAAGGGAGAAGTGTTAGTGGGACAGTTCATTTACGTGTTTAGGGTTATTGGACTCGACGAGGATGACCATACAAACAGCTGATATAAAGAATATCATTTTCATAATTTAGATATTACATAACCTTAGATGAATAGAATAATGGATATGTAGCGAGAGTCCAATTATTGTATGCGCCAGAGTGAAGGTCTGGCTAGCCAGGGGTCTCGCATCTGGCCTAAGTGTGACATCACTAGGAGATAATATTATCCATATATATTGTTTACATTACAGAGAGATTTGCACACCAGCATGTGCAGAACACAACTTTTGGGCTCTTCGTCGAGGCTACCCTGTTCAGGTTGACTTGCTGGTTTCATATCCACTTGTTTTTTTTTCATCTTAGATGCAATTAACATACATACATGTACATACATACATGCATGCATGCATACATATAATATATCATATCAGGGACTTCTTAATAGAATCTCCCTGATCATATATAGATATCCCTGATCATATATAGATAGATATAGATATACATGTACATGTATATATGTACTTATATCATGAGTGTCAGACACAAGCATGCATATATGGGCCCAGCAACATAGTGTTATTTGAGATAGTTAATTAGAAAAATGTACATGTACATGTATTTAGGTATCCATATAGTCCATAAATTCTTTAACTCCTCACACAATAAACGAGAGCGCGCCCGCAATGCTGAGTTGATCGTGGACATGAAAGGTCCCACCACATACCTCAAGGACCCCAGCGAACCCAATGAAGACGCGAGAAGCTTCAACTTTGATTACAGTTACTGGTCCCACGATGGATGCCAGGAGGATGACGCTGGTTATTTTGGTCCAGACTCCAGCCATGCCAATGGAAGCAAATTTTGTGACCAAGTAAGTTAATACAACTGTTAGTGTTAGGTAGTGGGGTCTAAAAAAAAAAGATGTTCGTTTCCTATTAACCTAGACCAAGTACCGACCCTAATTTTTTGCCCCTACCCTAATCTTTTTACTGCCCAAAATATTCTTTTTTTATAAAGAGCAAGGTTAAAATTTGTAATTGCTTCATATTTCGTGCATGGCATACAAAAGCAATTGAAAAAAGAAAGAAAAAACATCAAATATCAGCATATGATACTAGTTCAGGGGAATAGGTCTAGATACCCCACTACTTAATAGATGCTTCTATTTTGCTTTACATTTACATCTAATGCAGCACGGAGGAGAAATGATAAAATAAAATAAATTCCCTACCTACCTACCTTATTTTTTTCTAGCATGTAATGGGAAACAAACATTTTTTTGTTTAGGCATGTGAAGAACTCTTATCAATTAATATTAAATGACTGGCAATGACATTTGGGTGAGCCAGAATTAGAGAAACCAATGAATATTCAATTAGCCAAAGTTTAAATTTACTAAAATGCAACTCTTCTAGGAGACACAACATTATTGAGTTAATGACAAGTTATAAATGGATAAATCGAAACTATTAAAGTTGTACAAGTTACTAATTATATTTTGAATTCCACATATTCTCAGATTTTTGGAAAATGATCTTTACACTATTCAGTGCTGGATTATATTTAGGTGAAAAAATTCAATTTCGTGCTTGAAATTGACATTTTAAGAAATTCCTCACAAAGATATTTGGGTGTCCGGAATGGTGATTTTGAGGGTTTGGGTGTGCCACCCTGCTGACTACAGTAAGTCTATGTCCCTAGCCCTCTACCATTCATGATGATATATTAAGTGCTGAATTTGCACGCAGATTATGTGCATACTACTATTCCTATAGTGTTTGTATGTAATACATGTATATTTCAATTTCTATTTTATATTGGTATATTTTCTTCTTCAGAAAACTGTTTATAATGATCTGGGAAAAGGGGTATTGAAGAATGCATGGGAGGGCTACAACTCTACCCTCTTTGCATACGGACAGACAGGCTCAGGGAAAAGTTGGTCCATGGTTGGCTATGGCATCAACAAAGGTGAGTAGCTGGTCATTAATCCTTGCTGCTGGTGGCTCATTTGGCCAATAGAAAATGATGCAAAACACCAGACAATGACTGATACCCTGGCACATGGGTACTCATCTGAGTGTACTCCCTGAGAGCTATCCAATGAATACTAATATGACAGGGTTTAGATGGTTTTTAAAAAATCTATGTCCTTGTGCTTTGGACGGAAGTAGCCTCAGCATTGGAAGGGTTAAGCCATTCATACCTGTAGTGCCCAAACCCACCTAACTATCTTGGTGATCAAAACAAAAGCCATTGTAAGAAAATTTTCGACAGGGCTCAACATTAACGTTTTAGGCTGCTTAAACGTGGTAGGGTGAGTGCCATCTGAAACTTACCTGGAGGCAAAATCTATATTTCCTAAAAATGAAAAATTGGTCCTGTTACTGTTAGAAGTACATTGTATTACTTATTTACATATATATTTACATTTTATATATATATATATATATATATATATATATATATATATATATATATATATATATATATATATATATATATTTATATATATATATATATATATATATATATATAATCTCAATAATCATATTTGAGGTTTTTTATTTAGAAATATTAAGAAAGAAGGAAAAATTTAATGTTTAAGGCAAAATTTCAACCACTGTGCATAGTTGTTCATCAGGTCAACTTGGCTAAAGTACCTCTGGCTGACAATAACCAAATTCAGGTTCACTTACCCAATGGGTAAGTAGGTATGTAAAATAACTCACTTTGACTTTTTCTTTTGAGGGGTGGGGGTGTATTATAAGTAGGGTAATGCTTAATGTTGAGCCCTTATGTGAAGAAGTAAAATTGATCCAAAACTAACTAACACATCTCCTTCAAGTAATATTTTAATTTATGATAAATTTCTAAGTTATTTTCAAAAGTAGATAAGGTTCAGACAACGTTTGTCAAGTAGGTCTATAGGCATGAATGGGTTAAGGCGACCTGTACTTGCACTGAAATTGTCTAACACTAAACTAAGGGTAAAACAAGTAGTCTGTACTCTAGGACTATATGTTTTGAGTCAGGCTCTTTTCATCGCATTACTTGAAAATGAGTTAATACTTTATTTCATTTTATTTATCATCTCAAGGCAGCTAGGTTAGAAAGCCATTCTTTTAACATGCAGTCAATTATTATGCACAATATTATGTCAATCAAATTCCTTAAGGAAGGGTGGAGTCTGTGGAAAGTACAAGAATTATTTACACTTTGCTTTGGAAGAATATCACCAAGTTTGGCATTATTGGGGGTGCCAGAGGGGTTATTAATTTTAACCCTTCATTAAATGCTATTAAAATAAAGAGTTCTTACAGAATCGTCGTCCTGATGTAAAATTCTTATGCAAAATACTAAGGAATTGAGAATGATTTAATAAAATATCTAAATGTTTTGTTCTGATTAATATCTCTCATCAAATATGTTCCTAACTTTGCTTTTGCATACAAAATTTCATACAAGTTGTCAGGCTGCTTTTGGCTGCTGTGGGCAATCATGGTTTAAGCATATTGTTCACATGTTCATTTTCTCTGTCTTGCATTTTTCTAGGTATTGTCCCCCAGTTCTGTGAGGAGATATTCCAAGGAATTGATAAGGAAAAGGAGGCAGGAACCAAAGCAGAATATGAGGTAAGATTTGGTTAACCCATTTACTCTCTACTAATGGCCGGAAATGACCTACCAGAAACACAGATGCACAGACACACACATATAAACTCATATATATATATATATATATATATATATATATATATATATATATATATATATATATATATATATATATATATATATATATATATATATATATATATATATATATATATATATATCATGTTTATCAGAGTTTTGATAGGTGAGAAATTAGTCTGGGGCTTTTTTTGAGTGAAAACTTGTCAGGTTCGAGTTACAGGAAATAAGCAATTCTTGAGGCTATAATCAACTATTATAAAACTGGTGATCTCCAGACCACTGTGATTGTTGAACCCAGAGTTGTACAGTAAACACTCTTCTATTTATGCTGATTATGGCTTCTAACAGGCTAATAAATAATAACTCTAGCAGAATAATTTATTAAGATTTACCTCCCATCATAGCGTTTGATCAGAGGAAGCCTATCTATAATTCTGTCTCTTGATTAACCCATTCATGCCCAGAGATCCCCTTGTCCAGTGTCGTCTGGAGTCTGGACCTGTCATATTTTTGAAAGATAACTTTGGAATGAAGCGAAAATATTTGAAGGAGAGTTGTTGTTTGGCTTCCAATCAACCTTTCTCCATCAAATATCTTCAAGAAAATGCATTTGTAAGTTAAATATTTCCCCCCAAAAATCAGGCTTTTTGGTCACTCTGAGTGTAAATAGGTTAACATAATATTTGAAGGTAATGGTTCCTATCAAAATGTCTTCTTGAATATTTTCCAAAATGTAATTTTATCAGAAGGATATCGCCAAATTATTCAGTCAATATTTGGCCGTTAGTGAGTTAATATTTGGCCATTAGTGAGTTAATATTTAGCCATTACAGCCAGGCATGAATAGGTTAACCCATTCCCACTCAGAGTTCCTTTAGAAAGTATTTCTCATACTTTTGAATATAACTTGTGAATAAAGCAGAAGTTCACAAAATCTTAGAAGGAGAGTTGTTGTTTTGCTTCTCATGAACATTTCTGATTAATTTTTTTTTCTAAAAAATGCATTTGTAAATGAAATATTCCCTAAATTGTTAGGCGTGTTTTTGCCGCTCTGAGTGTAAATGGGTTAATACCATTGGCTTGAGTACACACACAGAGTGGTGGGATAAGGTTATGTAAATCTAGCATGATGTATCATGTATATCATATCATCATGACTGTACATAACTATTGTTGAGTTAGAATACAAAGGTAAAGGTATTCAGTTTATAGTCTTGTATCCACCGTAATGTTCACACAACCTTCCTTCCCTAGCAGGCCTGTACACACGTAGACTATTTCAATCCCCTGAGGGATATTCCAGAGCAGCTGGCAGCATATAGCGCACAAGCTCTAAGCACTGCCTTAATAATGCTAGGTACCCATTTTACAGCTGGGTAGAATGAGGCAATATGGAATTAACTGTCTTGCACAAGAACAGACCAAAGTGCCCCGGCCGGGAATTGAACCAGCGACATACAAACAAACTTGCTCTAAAGGGATAAGAAGATCAATGAACATTGTTTCTAGAACTCTACCTCAACAGATACTTTTGGATTGAATTAAATATCTAGAGTGAAATCATACTTTTATCTTATTTTTTTTTCAAAAGTATCATAGATCTAGACAATACTTGTCAAGTGGAGTTTGGACCATGAATGTTTTAACCCTTATGCTGCTGGTGGCTAATTTGACCAATACAAAATGTGACAAAAAACCTGTTAAAAATACTGAAACCCTGGCACATGGGTACTTATCTTAGAGCTATATAATGAATACCAACATATGATAGGGTTTAAAAGGTTTTCAGTAAGCTTTGCATCCTTGTGCTTTGGAAGAAGGTATCCTTAGCATTAGAAGGGCTAAAGTTGTCCGCCTAAAACCCCCAATGGTCAATTTTGTCCCGGGGTACCAAAAACAATATAGTTGGCAGGGTAGGTTACATCCAGCAATTCAGCAGGGCAAGGGCAGGGCTCAACAGTTCCCGACTAACCCACATAGTCAGGTGGGGCAAGTTGGACCCAAGATCAGATAGTCCTGCCAGGCTTTCAGGTATCCTGGCCAATTGTTATAGCAATTACCTTGTCAAACCTTGACATAGAGACAATAAAATTCTTAATTTTTTAAACTTAAGGTTTGATGTTTTTTCTGTATATTTTTACCCTTTATGACTTTTCAAGGTCAACTTTATTGTTATTCAAAAGATCCTGTTATGAATGTACAGGTCTCTCAATTTCCAATCTTATGATAGATAGTCATGCGGGGCAAGTTGAGGGCTTGTTCAGCTTGCCCGAAATGCCGTTTTTCCATGATTAGAGAGTCATGATTATTGGACTGTAATGTCGAGCCCTGAAGGGTGAAGTATTAATAGGTTAATCTAATGGCCATGCATGTACAGGTACTTGTACGGATTTGTTGTTAGGTTGTCATGGAAATCCTTCCCAAATACCCATAGAGCAATTAATGATTTGAGCTGCAGCAGCGTTGTGCAATTTGCCAGGGAGTAGTTATTGATTCTGACACAGGAATCAGTATTGTTGAGTGGGAAAGTGTTCCTGTGTATGACTCTATTGACTGTGGCATAGGGTAGGGAATATCATCAATATTAGATGAGTGGCTATATAATGTATGGTTTGACACCTAGATTTCAGGCTAGGGGACCAAAAAAGGTCTTTTGATAAGATGTAGTAGGCATCAAAAACAGGATTTCTGGTTACTATATTTATATATACTTTTTTGGGCACCTTAAGTCTGAAAAATCTAAGGAACTACAGTAAAATGTAGGGGCATGTGTATACCTCAGGGCCCCTGGGAAAGTCGAACCCTGATCATAATGAAGGAATACCATCAATATTAGATTAACCCTTGTGTTGCTGGTGGCTAATTTGGCCAATATAACATGATGCAAAAAACATAAAAAATGACTGAAACCCTGGCACATATGGGTACTCATCTGAGAGTACTCTGTGAGGGCTATTAATTGAATACCAGCATGGCAGGGTTTAGATTGTTTTCAAAAAACGTTACATCCTTGTGCTTTGGATGAAAGTAGCCTCTGCCATGGAAGGGTTAATGAGTATATAATGTATACTAACAGCATAAATTATGAACTCTTAGCTGCGACAAATTGCTCATTATTTCTCAATTGGCATTTACATATCCTTACAGAAGTGAGGTAGATATTAATGAGATATCTATCAACTATTATGAATAACTTGATATTAATGATCCTAAATTTGAGATGTTATAAGTATGTATTTAATTTTAATGAAGCTTAGTATTAGTGGAAACCACCTTTAAACTCCATGTCACTGGCAACTTTTTCACATTCCTTGAGCCAGCTAGCTTCACTCCTCAGACAGCAGGGTTCAACATTAAGAAAACGCTTCATAAGCCCAGCAGGGCTAGTTACCGTAACTTTTACTAGCCCTGAAATATTTTTACTAGCCCTGATACGACAATTTTTTTCAAATAGTTATCTCTGTTGATAACATAGCCTCTTTTGATAACAAGAATAGAATACTGTGTATTGTGTTAAATTAAGTTATATTATCATCCAGGTATGCATAGTCAAAGGAGGTCTTCATACTTTCAAGCGCTGATATTCTAATTCTATCTAGCCCCTCAGGGCTACTCACAGGTAGAATTTACTAGCCCTGACTTTCAATAACTAGCCCGGGGCTACAGGGCTAGCTTTATTGTCGAGCCCTGGACAGGCCCCTTTAAGATGTGAGACTCGTGTTAAACTGAGTGATTCTGAGCTACATGTGTGGCCTTTCTATGTCAATGGGTACATCTCAAAAAAAATCTCAACAAAATTAGCATGAATTCTCTTAAATCAGTGAATGTCATGCAACATTCCCTTACCATAGTGCAGTGGTTTACATGGGGTGTTTCAGTTGGTTATGAGTGGTTGCCTACAGTGGTGCCACTGCGAAATACAGTGGTACCACTGAAAAATATAGTGGATAGTACATGGGTCTCTCAAGAGCTGTAGCACCATCCCCCACTTTCCTGGAATGTGGCCCAAGAGCCTTGTTGTAGTGGGTTTATTACCACTTTTTTGTACCACTGAAAAAAAAAGTGCCCTTTAAGCCTGTCTGAAGTGTCCCGCTTTTGCAAAAGCGGAGACACTTTATTGGGGCTTCATGGCCACTTTTGCAAAAAGTGGTAGCTTCATAGTGGTCCCACTGTTTTGGACAGTGGTAGGTGGGCCTGCAATGCCATTGCATCAGCAGTTCTTTACCACTAACAGATGCAGTGGTCATACCACTGATCAAGAGAGTGGTCCCACTATACCTGACGGTGGTATGATCATCCTATAATGCTAGTTGCAGTAGATTTACCACTGTTCAATGTAGTGGTCCCACTGTTTCAGACAGTGGTAAAGTCATGCTTTACTGCAAGATGCTGTGGTTTTACCACTGTCAAAGGAAGTGGTTGACCCACTTTCTCTGACAGTGGTGGTCATGTACCCCACTGTAAAATGCATTTATTTAGCACATCATTCAGGATAGATGAATGAATGAATGAATAAATAGATACGTTAATAGATAGACACTCAATAGTTAAAATAATTTTCTAAATTTTTTATTAGAAAGAGGTTTAACCTGTTAAGAACATTTACATAGGATTATAATGCATGGCAACATATTCTGGACAATTATTCTAAGATGTTCCTGTCTCCTGTCTGCTAATTGTCTCTCCAGTCTATGTAAATCTTGATGGACTGTAGACCTAGCTAACATTAGTCACATATCATAGTTTGCAAGGTTCCCTTCTCCTGAATCATGGAATACCCTAACACTCTGACACAGCTGATGTAAATAAAGAGAAACTCTATATCATACCCACCTTATTTCAACATCCTAGTCACTTCTAAATCATATGTCAGCATGCCTTTCCTGTCTAACCTGAGTATTTCATCTCACCTTGCATTTTCTGTATTCAACAGCAGAGATATTCACCTACCCTTTTGACTGAAATAGCCTTGACTTTATCCTTATCCTCTTACACACAATTTGTCTTAGTTAGTTTTTCAAAATTCACCTCATACCATTTACAGAAGACATTTCTGTCAATGAAATCTACTCACCTCCTTCTCTTACTCTGTCATACTGTCAACTGTCACTATTTTGAATAACAAGGTCAAGTTC